>CAAAJI010000098.1:110171-136554 GCA_900642245.1 Fragilaria radians | reverse complement strand
CTTAACATAAAATGTCAAGGCGACCATGAAATCTTGGATTTTTCTTGATATCGTATTCTTATTCCCTACAATTCCAGTGTTATCATTCTTACCTATCACTCATCCTACAAGATTTCTTAATCAAGGCAACATACATGTATCTAAACCATCCGAACATTATCCTGAACTATACAGCACCTCACCAATCCGAGAATCACTTTCCAACGAGGAGATATCTCGTTATTCTCGTCATTTGGTACTATCTGATGTGGGGATTCGAGGACAAGAATGTCTCAAGGGTGCTTCAGTTCTTGTCGTCGGTGCTGGAGGGTTGGGGAGTTCATGTTTGTTGTATCTTGCCGCTGCTGGTGTGGGGCATATTGGGATCGTCGATGCCGATCATGTCGATGCATCCAACCTCCAACGACAGATCATTCACGGGACAGCGACTCTGGGGATATCTAAGGCATTATCTGCCCAACAACGGATCCATGATTTGAATCCACATGTACAAGTACAGACGTATCAAGAAGAATTCACTGCTTCCTCTGCGTTCCGAATTGTAAGGGGAGGTTTCGATGCAGAACGACCCTATCAAATAATCATTGATGGAAGTGATAACTTCCCCACCAAATACTTGATTAATGATGTATGTGAGATATTGGGCATTACTTGGGTATACTCGGCTATTCTAGCGTTTGAAGGACAATTGTCAGTTTTTCAGCTGGACGGCACCGGTCCGAACTATCGAGATTTCCTACCCATCCCACCTCCTCCAGGAGATGTTCCTAGTTGTGCGGAAGGTGGCGTCCTGGGTGTCCTTCCTGGAACTATGGGTTGCCTCCAAGCGACGGAAGCCATAAAGTACCTACTAGGACACAAACAGGGCTTGCTTGCCGGACGCGTACTTGTATGCAATGCAATGGATATGCATTTCAAGGAAATTGGATTACAAAAGAATCCTAATCGTCCTATCGTTACTGAATTAATAGATTACCAGGGCTTCTGTGCTGGTCCAAAGGGTAGTACCGTCATTCAATCTACGACGGATGGAAACAAACGTACAATGGACGAGGGAGAATTGAATTCTCCCATGACGTCTGAGAGTCAACAATCTAACTTTCATACAATTAATCCAGTGGATTGCTTGGAAAAATTAACAGGAGGATGGACTCCCTGGGTATTGGATGTTCGGTTGGCAACAGAACATGCCATAGTGGCGCTCCCATTCACCGATCGAGTGAAAGGTCACAGGACTGTCCACGTCACGGATATTCCTACCACTGGTGATGTCCTCGTTTACTGCAAAGCAGGAGTGCGCGGTGCTAAGGCATGTCATCGACTGATTGAACTAGGAGTTGACCCCGAAAGATTGTACAATCTTGAAGGCGGTATACTTCGTTGGCAAAAAGATGTCGATCCGAGTATGCCTCGTTATTGACAATTAAGATTTCAAATTGTGCATCAAATTATACATTCGCTAACATTGTAACATTAGTTAAGTAAGTAGTGAACTAAAGTTACATGATTGCAGCACGTAATGTATATCCCCACTATCTTCTATATTGAGATTGAAAAGACTTAATCCCCTTAAAAATGCTTCTATCTCTGATTACAATTCCTCAACCTCATTGGACTCTCGCAGAGGGAAAAGGTTTATGAGGAAAGAAAATCCGCGCAAGAGTTATTGGAGAAAACAAAATGGCTGCTCAAAAAGTTACTTACCTTTTACAAACTTTGATTGAAAAAAAGTTGTGTGTATCTCCTTATTATTTTCCCTTGATTTTTGTTGGTTCTGGCTGGTTATAACGTCGGAAGTAAATGCTTTTTAATTTTATCCTTTTTCTTTGTATTTTTTTGTTCTATTCTTTTCTTGCTTGTCTGTCATAGTTCTGTTTGTTGTAGATAGAATTCTTGGATTGATTTGAAAGTTGACTCGGGGCTTACGTTAGCTCGTTTAAGCTCGATGATATAAGATTAAAAGTGGAGAATACCATAGCGTATTATAGCCTAGTACCTATCTGTTTTTTCAATCAATTTTTCCTAAATTGATATGAATTCAAGGAATGTCATTCCAAATTTTACCTCTCTCAAGCATCAAGCGTATTTTGACAAGCTTGTAATTAAGACCTTGTTGAAATATAAAACTTACGATGCATGCTCGTGATATCTTCCTGGCATCTCACAAGACAACCCAAGCTGGTTGTTTCATTAATATTACTAATACTTATATGATCCTTTTCATCAATTTTCCATTATCAGCTGCATGGTTGTCATACTTGTTTCCTATTAATGCCTCTTGCATTGATTTTGCGATTTTTAGTGAGGGCTTTGTATCCCTAACGTTAATAAAAAACTTCACAGCTAATGATTTTTGTGACTCATCTTGATCACCTTTTCGAATCATCGGTCCGTGTGTTATATCTACAATCATGATTGGTTCCTTACGTCAAAGTGCCATCAACCTTGGAAAAATAGGAGGCAGACGATGGAACACATACACAAGACGCAACTTTTCGGGGTCAAAGTTATGGAAAGAAGACAATGGAACGAAAGAAATGATATTTGGAGGAGTTATTTTACTTGGAGTATTAGCAGTTGTGGTCGATGATGAATTACAGCGACGTCAGCGAGAAGAATTCTTTAACCACCTGAAAACTATGAAGGATACTAGAAGTGAAATAGAGATTCAAGAGAAAGAAGATTGGTACAAAATGCCGACACTCTTTAATTGCATCGTACGAAGGAAAGTATCCAATTTCGATGGTCACAAATCATTGAAGGGAATACACGAAGGGGACCTAGTACAAGTTTTGGAAGAGAATGTGGGACCTGGAAAGCTATATACTCTTTGTCGACGTATGGATAACAATGGACGTATACTCTCTGTGGGGTGGTATCCAACGATGTGTCTCGAGAAAGCATAAGAGTTTTCTCTCTTGTCAGTAGAAAGTATAAAAACGAAGAATATATTACTATTTTACAGTACTTTACAGCTATCAACTCCCCAGGAACGATCGAACAGTTGTAACAAATAGATCGGGACTGTCAAAGTAGCAAGGATGACCTCCAGGGATTTCTACCAATTGTGCACGACAAAAACTTTCCAGTCGCTCGGAAACTAGTTTACCACCCGAATCACGATCTCCATAGATAGCCAATATATCTATCTTCCCCTTTAGCTGTCCCAATAATCCATCTGGCGTACTTGCTATTGCAGGAGAAGCCACAGGTATCCATCGATGAACATATCGTGTCAGTTCATTCACATTCCGTAGCCAATCAATTATGGTAAATCCAGATGCAGAGGGAGTTAAAATGTTCACAGGAAACTGACACATGGACTCCTTCTCAAGAGCATCTAATACATTCCTTAACTCCATATATCCAGCTTTTTTGTCAAGGTCGAGTGCCGTCACGGGCATATCTCGACAGAATTTCTCCATCAGGGATTCTTTCCTCCAATCTTCCTTCGTGAATTTTGCCCCATGTAACAAGATTAAATTCTTTTTGGAGAGGACTGGGGTAGATTCTTCACTTAACGGGTAACAATGAAGATAGGGCACTCCACCTACAGTTCCTTCGGTGATGTTAGTTTTCAACCCTGATTTGACGTGGACAACATTTGGAACAATGTCTCCTACATGACTGTTGGTATCCCGATGGGAATTTGGTGAGAAAAACGTCAAAATTAGCAGAAGAACAGCGAATACCATAACTTTTACTGCCATGGATACACTCGAAGTATTGCCAGGGTTAATGCTTGCTTTCATGTTGAGCTTTCTTCTTTTCTGGAAGATTTGTGAAAACACTGACTTCCCCGATATCATCATATCTTTAAAGTGTCCCTCACCCTTTAGGAAATCTTGTTTTAGTCGGAGGATTCGAACATGAGATTAATTTAGTCTAAGGATTCGATTGGCATAGTCATGAACGTAAGTCATCTTAAGTCTTTTCATGTTCGTGAAATGCCAATGTGCAAAGAAAAGTCATAATGTGAATGTTATCAATGTTTTTATTTGTCTTAGTCACACGAATACAATAGGATACGTGAGTTAAAGGAATCCTTAGGAAAATCCTTGAACAATCCCTCAAGAGTAATAGTGTGTGCTTCGAAAGGTGTTGCACATACATGAACATATGGGAACGAAGAGTGTAACATGGGATGAAGATACTTTCACAAATAGTGACACGGATTGGGACCTATTGTCCCAAATATCTGTCAGTCCAGTCATCCTCGATGCCTCTCCTGTTACGGCAAGCCGAAAGTTATTCTGGTATGAAATGCAATCACCTCTGAATAGTATGGGGATTCAAAGAATAAAGATTATACTATCTGTATTGGTCACCTTAATCACACTCCTCCTGACGGTACGAGTCCGTAGCGACGGATCACGCGTGATGATTCAGACAGTGCAACACAAGACTACTCATGTTGGGACATTTGATCGAATTGTGGCATCCTATCGAGATGCAGGTTTCGAATCAAGACCGGATAGGAAGGATGAACGATGGTTGATACAGCTAGCCAATGTTTCTCAGACGCCGAATCATGAATCGGAACTTCCGTTCTTCTTTCATGTTCCCAGATGTGGTGGGGGGACGATACAACACATATTGGGGAAATGTTATGGATTAACACTGGCTTATGATCTGGGGAGTGATCGTAAATCAAGAAATTTACCTATTCTTCCATCCCTTGAGGTTTTCCGCACAGAAGATGGTATTCCATTTGTGAATGTCGACACCTACACAGCAGATGGTATCCTCGATTCCAAATTAAAGGGTTTGGTAGAAAGTAGAATTTCGAATGTCATTATGAGTCCGCATTTGCATCCAGCGGCAAGGCTATTCAACGATGATACCCATGGTAGGTGCTTCACTTTGCTAAGGCACCCCATGGAACGTGCTGTGAGTATGTTTCATTACCTAGCAATCGCCCATTGGGATCCTGCGTACGATCCATCGCTTGCCTACATTAGTTTAGATATGTATGCACGTTCCAAGCGAGCAGAACACAATTGGATGGTCCGATTCCTATCCAATGAGTTGGAGCATGACCTAAATGATACACATCTGGAAATGGCCAAGACTATTCTACATGACAAATGTTTGGTTGGTTTGTTGAGTCGGATGGAGGAGTCCTTTCAAAGATTTGAGAAATACTTTGGATGGTCTGGGACGCCACTCTCTCAAGAACAAGCTGATTGTCGTAATCAATTGCTACATTCTCATTGGCCGAATAGACACTCTTACCCTCCTGTAGAAGAAGGAAGTGTTGTCTGGGATCTTCTCCTTAAAGAAAACACTTACGATATAATGCTCTATGAATACGCTCTAAATCTTTTTGATGAGCAGGAATCGCTACTCAATAGATGACTAGAACAATTTTTATGTAAGACTAATTAACGAGACTGTCAATTAGATGTGTTATTTACAAGGATGGAAAAAGTTTTCCTCCCAGAATGATTTTAATTGAAATTAATATCCTGATCGATCACTCTAGATTGCGAAATAAAGAATCACCCTGCAGGTTAAAAACCTTCTCCGCATGTTTGTAAAGACTCATATCCAAATTGTTTAAGGATGCCAATTTACGCCAAGTTTCACTCCCTTCCTGCACTTGTGAGTGTTTATTCTTGCTGGGCCAGTTCCAATCTAATAGCTTCGTATGACATTCCCTCGACTTTTCGCTATCCATAGTCCAACCAAAGTAATGTTCTATCCTTGCCAAGGAAGTTCCCTTGTATTTCAATAATCCCACGATGCATTTGGTTTCCATAACTTTCTTAGCAAGTGCCAGATGTCTCACTGTCAAATCGTCATCCTGAGCATTTGAGAGGAAACGAGTCATCCAATTCCGTTCCACTTGATCCGAATTAGCATAATCATCTATTGATATCCCATGTAATTCTGGGGAACTACTTTGATCCTTGGACATGACAGCAAAAAGACTAGCAGCCCTCTCTACTGGATGTCTCATCATTACTATACATCGACCTTTATGTTGATTGGAGAATAATGTCTCAGCAGCATGAAAGAAATACGAAGATGCTACCATATTCAGTCCTGGCATATCCGTGACATTTAATTGTTTGGCATGGTCAATGCCTGAGGGAGTCGAGGTATCTACATTGACATAATTCCCACCTTCAAGGTCCGTAAATATGTTTATTTGATCTGATACAGCATTTGCTCCCATCTCAGTCGCTAATAAAAGCCCAAAGCATTGGGCTGCTATTGATTTTATGGTACTCGATGCCGAACGTGGTATTTGCCACAGAAACACTCTATCCGTCGGTAACAATGGTTCATAAATCCCTGATAAGTAACGAAGTTCTTTGGGAATTTTAGTTTTCCTCAACAGTTTGTAAGCTTCCACTTCATCTTCGGCAACATAGTCCTCTGTTGGAAAGATAACCTTTTTCTTTTTGCGAGCTACATCCTGAGATTTCAAGATGGCACTTTGGTTGCCATGAACGATTTGAACCCAGATTTCCTTTACTCCAGCAAGAAAGATAAGGCATGCTACTAACATGCCAGCAATTTTGGGCCCCAGCCATGTATTTGGATCTCTTAATTCTTGATCCTCAGGTACTGTCGCCAACGATTGATAACGAGCCGACGACTTTAGTTTCATGCGTTCGTAGACTCGACGTCTTCTTTTGTATTTTCCAGAACCATTATCAGTTGATCCTGACGATGATTCTGATGATTGAGATTGATCATCGTCACTAACATTACGAGATCCCTGGTGGACTTCGTGAAAGTCGGTCATTTTGTTCCTTAATTCCTTTCCTCATCACTGACACTTGCACATGTACAGTACTGGATTAAGCAAGACATCATAGGATAGTTCACAAAGAATACACACCATTAAATGCTGTTGTCAATGACTGTTCATACTACATTTATTTTAGGCAAAATGACCTTAATTGGAGCAAGTGGAAAGACAAGGCGGGGTGAGGATTGGAATAACTGGTGATATGATGGATGAGAACTGTTGCAATGTTTTGTAGCTTGGAGTTGTCAACGAATAAATGGCTGGTTCTATTTCCTTGACTATAGCACTTTGGATAAACCTCCCGTTGATGTTAGAACTGGCTCCCTTGGAATTGACTCCCTTGAGTGTCGACCTTCAGATACGGATGATTCCTATAGAATTTTTGAACAGTTTGGGGTAGATTCTTTTAGATATGATTTTTTTTCTTTATCTTGAAAGTAGCTAGAGCCATCCAGAATGGTGTTTTGGGGTTCTATTGATTTATCTCATGGCGTAGAAAATGTATGTTATGCAAAGGAATTAATGATAAGACAAGAACTTTATCGATTTCTATGTACCATTAAAATCATGATTCAATTGTCAAACCTTGATCTTTGTGATGTCGATAGGTTGCTTTCACGCAAAGGCACAAAGTGATTCTGATATACAAGCAACATAATCATGAAAGTACTGCATCTGGGGAAGTCTTTCTAGCTCCTAACTCAGGTAAAATTAGGATTAATTGAAGATTCCTTCTAAGTTTAGAGAAAAGTTGTTCCTTAGGGGATGCTCATGGTAAAATGTACTTATGCAACGTGTTTATGGCAAAGAAGAAGAATTCCTTAGCCTTTTTTGAAAATTCTATGTCTCAAGACACTTTGGTTGGATCAACAATTAGCACCATATCTGAGTAAATGGACATTTCATGTGCCAGTATCATATCTATAGCAAATGTTTTCTAACAAGTCACCAAAAAATCAAGGGGTACACGAAAATCAAATTGACCTAAATCTTATACTAAAAAGTATGCTTAATTGACACGATATAAAGATGTCAACGTGATTGGTGGGTTTGTGATGTCTCAAATTATTTGAAGTAAGAAACTGATTTCACTTTCAAATCAATGCATATTGTTTCCTTCAACTTCAACCACAATCAATCTGTCTAGAAGAGTGGCTGTCTGAAATGCCTCCCTCCAAAATAATTTCCTATAATTCCTTGGAATTACGGCTACACTGATACGGACATTTTCCAATCCAAACTCGGCAATCGGTTCCTTAAGCCCTTCTTTTTGCCTCTGTCATAGAATCTGACATAATTAAGTGCTTTCCCACTTTCTTTGATTTTAAATAATATTTTGCAAGTTGGCTCAATCACTGCCTTCTTTGAGCAGAAAGTGTCACTCATCTTTAATTGTGTGCGCTCATCCACCAAAACTATCCAATATCTTTTTTACGTAGAATCTGTGTTTGTCCCAAATCTTGCAACTTCATTCATCGCAGCAACAAGTAAAAGCAAACTTTCTCCAACCTTCTGCAGCAATGTACTTGCGTTGCTTGACTACATTTTCTGATGCCCCCTATTGCAAACCAAGTCTTTAGCGATTTCAGTTGTTGATTTGGATGAAATATGACCCAACAACACATAGGCCTCCAAGAACGACCGTTTCGGCTCTTTAATCACAGCATTCAGCTCTTCATCTGGCAGAATTTTACCTGCATACAAGACACCTCTGGCTGTTGGAATCCAAGTATCAAAAGTAAGTCTTATTTTCTTTTAATAATGTCCTGTTATTGCAATTGCTTTCCAGTTTGCGTCCACTTCTCGTGACTTTTGTCACCCTCAACAGGTTATATTTACCATTTGGAAGATAAATAACTTCAGAAAGACTCATTCTTCCTTGATTTCGATCATTTTTATCCTTACCATTTCCTTTTATAAATCCAATCTTGACCGCCTCTTCCTTTTTCCGTTTCCCATAACAACAACAGTCTGGCTACTTGGATTCTGCCAGTCATTTGTTAGGTCTAGATTTGGCGTTGAATGCACTGTGACTTCTTTATCAGCTATCCAAAATATAGGGTTTAAAACATTCAGAGTGTCTTCAGGGAAGTCCAGCCAAATTCTTTATTTTTGACTCTATAAATTGTCACAGCGGCTTTCTCACTACTTTTCTTCCACCCTTCAGGTCTTTTGTCTTCATTCTCCTTTTTCTACCAGCAATTTTTTCTCTTGTGACCCAATTTTCCGCATGAACCGCATTTTCCATTAAATCTTTGACTTGGAGTTGTGTTTTGACATTGATTGGCCCTATTACCCTGCGTCCTGCACTTGTAACACAATCCTCGGAAATCTGTTAATAACAATTCACCTTGATTGTCTTCTACACTCCTAGTTTAACTACCAATACTCCTCATTCTTTGCATCTTCAAGCCCTTCTACTGGCAGGTCATGTCCTCTCATTCTTCAAACAGCAGTAAGTACAGCAGGGTACTCTGCAGGGGCAATATCCAGAATAATTGCAATCAGCAAATCCATAGGGAGCTTATTTCCAGGACCAAGGAATTGGCTCTGAATTAATTTTAAACTCTCAATCAAAATACTTGGATTACCTCCTTTTTGCATCTTAATGTTGGCAATATCTCTTCATCAATTCCAATACAACTAAGTGAGCTTCACCTACAGGCCATTTTGGCGTACTAGCTGCACAAATAAAAGTCATTGCCTTTTTAGTTGTGAATGCAATTGCAAAACATGGCATTGTCTGGTAATTTTTATTCACAGCAATATGTGCTAATCTTCCTTGTTTGGTTGTCTCATCAATTTCACTAACATCTTTTTCTGGTAAGCTGGGATCCCTTTCTTCTTTCAAAACACTCCTGATTCTTGTCATTGTGCCATTTAACAAACAACTTTTCCACCAGGTCAGAAATTTTACCTTTTCTCCATTAATAGTTGGCACTGTGCCCCCTCTGTCATGCACTGGTTCTTCCATCTTGAAACTCACTATTTTTGTTCTTCTTTTTTTTCATTCATTGCTTTCATATATCTAGTTCTGAGATTCTTTATCTCCGTGGCTTGAGCTAACTATCAGGTTGCCTCCAAAAATAGTTCAAAGTATGCTAGGTAAATGTGACATTACGATGATTATCTATTGACAAAGCTATAGACACTCAAATTGTGTTTTTTTGCCTTGAGTCCCGTTTGATTACTCCAAGCCAAGTTATTGGCATGAAACTAAATAGACATTCATCATCAAAAATCGGAAAAAAATAGAAGCAATCACACGGAACTTATGATAGTTGATATGCACTTTTCTTCAACCGACAGTTCTTTAGTTTTTTTTGTGAAAAGCAACTCCGTGAATGCTTATAAAATCATTGGTTTTTGCGTTGATACCCCACGGGATATCGCGTGTAATGCATCAATAACCAAAGGCCAGAGTCCATAACTTTGCCAACATTTTGGCTTATAGTGATGTAAACGCACTCTGCTTAATGTTTATTCTTTTGTATTGACTTTATTTCCAAAATTGATAAATCATAAACATATTTTACCCCTTAATTTACAAGTTTTCAACCATAATTGTTATTTATCTTTAAGGTACCATCATCTTGGTGTGTTATTTTTATATGTTCAAACTTTACTTTAGGGTTGATTTAAGGCCAGGTTGTCTGGGCAGTACCTAGCTGAGCCTTCCACGCCAAGATTCCGCTTTTTTGTCATTTCCCAGATTCCCCTTCCGAAAACGCTCACCAATAAACTTTTGTTCATGCAGTTAAGGTACGTCTGTTGTGGTCACACTTGAGACAAAGCACGGATGCAGAAGGTTGCTTGTTATGAGATTCACACAAGCATCTGATACGATCGTGCGAGAGTATTTTGATCTTTTGGGATGGTAAAATCTTCTTGTGAATTCTCCTTTTTCCTCTTGACGAGGTGCTTCTCTTTGTGTCCTCCAATCCCGTTGGCCATATACATAAGCAAATGCACGCATGAAAAATTTCAAGAAACAGTGGTACTAGCCTTACTGATCTTTGGAAGGATGGTGGGTTAAGCCATTGACCACGATCTTTCCTAAAGTGAGAGTGAGACATGGCTTATATGGTGAGCCGAATCGAAGCCAAACGATTTAAAAATGATATAAAAGATTGCTGCAAGAGATATGTAAGGAATTCTTTCTTTAAGTTTTACGAGTGCTTTGTGAGTGTAGGTGTGAATGTGTATGCCAGCTGGAGAGACTGATGTGAAGCAAATGAAAGGAAATATTCTGGAAGATCATTCCTTAAGAGAGGGATGGGGACTAATAGGACTCTTCAAAGGTCAAGAAGTGTACTCATTAACGCCACCCACATCCTAACTTACTGTTAAATAATTTAGGCAGCTGCAATTCTCGAGTCCATGATCCAGAGCATTCACGAAGTTTGTTGTTACGGCGGATTTCATGAAGCATTGTTTGCTGGTTGGTCAATATGCAGAGGTATATCCTAATTTAGTGGCTTGGAATGATGTCGGAAAAAATCATTAGAAACAGAGATTTGTAGAATGTGAGCATCTAGTCTGTGAAGTCCATCTTTATCAAGATATGATCAAATTTTCCCTCCATTCATATCAAACTCTTGTAGCAAAGTGTATACTAATCCTTCTTTTTGCATGTCTGACAAGTAAATGACTTTTTTGGGAAATATGGATAGTTGATTCAATATCAGAAAGCTGCAGACCGTCCTCACAAATATTCTTTTTCCTTCTTTACAATATTTGCCATCACACTGGTCTGATTTAAAGTAATTCTGCTCGAGGTCATCGCACACAACTTCAACATCAAGGATTTATATTAAACATTTGGATCATCGTGAAAAGCAATACTCAGAAACTCAAGCCTTCTCAACCTGGAGGAATATATTAAGCCAAATGAAGTGGCAAAGTAAATAAATCATTACTCAGTTGATTCAATATATAGGACCTAATTGAGGAAATGGATTTTATCTCAAGTTGATGAAGTTCAAAATGTGGCACCAAGACTTTTCATAGGAAAACAGCATAAAGAAGGCACATGTTGATTAAAACCAACGAAAAGAAATATGTCAGAGTGTCAGTAATCCTACAATTTAGAAATTTAATGAAGCTGATATAAAAGTTTGTCACTATTGAAGTATCCAAATTTTGCGTTTTCACCTACACATGTTGATGAAGCCCAGTCCAAACTAACCATAACAGCTTTATCCTAGTTGAATCCTAATGAGAATGCCAACAAATTCTAATTAAGTTAGAAAGAGCTTAGTTTCAACTTCCACATTACGATAAACCCTTTCCTTCATCCACAATAAGGGAATAAAGTTCATTTCCTATAAAGTGATAAATTCAGGTACTACATTCCTTCTTTTTCACATCAAATTTCAATGCAGACACAGGCAAATAGCGGCTGCATTTTTGTCTTAAGTAAGTCTAACGGAAGCAAGTGCAGCACGAGCAATCTACTTTTGGTGGATCGCCTGAACAATCAACATGAAAAAACTGCAAATAGGCCGTAAAGTTGTTCTGCAAACGTCTTTCTTCGGCGACTGAACATAGTGCTTCAACTGATCCTGCAAAGTTATTATTTTCCAACGTTAACAGAACTGCAGTGAAATGAGTGTTAGAAATGCCTTAAACACAGAAAAAAACAATTAATTCATGAAACATACCCATTTTCTCTAGTAATAATAAAGAATCTTCTGGAATTTCACCAGTCATGGAATTACTTTCTAGCTGTAAAACACCCAACTTCCGCAAGTTTCCGACATTAGTAGATAGTGTTCCCGTAAATTGATTGTCATTTAAGTCTATGGCAACCAAATTTGTCAATGAGAAAAGAGAATCTGGTATGGATCCCATTAGCTTGTTGGTATCCATATCGATCACTGTCAAATTAATTAATTTCGCAATCTCTGATGGTAGCGTTCCTTCTATACGACGATTGCCATCCATGGTCAATATCTCAAGTCCACTGAGCTCGAATATTTCCAATGGCAATGTCCCTCCAACGTTATTATCAGGAATATCTATTACGCGTAGTACACTTTGGTCATCTACAGATAATGTTCTCTCATCTACGCAAAACAGGCCATACCAATTACATTCGTGAGACTCTGTCATCCAGCGAACGGGCTCCCGGGTGACATCAGGATCGGTATTGATGCAACTTTGTGAGTCAACCCCACAGTTAATCCAGTTAGGACCATCGAGTTTTATGTACATGAGAGCTGCTGTGTATCTATTGAGAACACGATTCTCATCAGGGCAGAGAATTCCTGGATCGATCTCATCTAACCATACTAATGCTTGAGACTGAGAGGACGCTGCATCGGATAGATCTAATTCGGAGGATAATTGGCTCGCGATAGTGTAGAGGGCCGCTGAACGATTTGCTACAGACATCTCACATTTTTCTTCAATTAATTTCTCCCGATCTGAGTTAGGTGTTACCGGACTTTCGACTGGGGATTCAGAAGGTTGAAACGTCATCATGGGTTCGAGGGATAATGAGCTAGGAACATCTGGAATTGGTGCAATGGAGGGGACATCGACAATTGGGATGTTCGTGGGAGCTGGAATTGAAGGTACGTTTGTTACTTTGGAGGTTGGCATTGACATCGACATCGAGATGCTTCCACCAGCTTCGAGAAGGCGAAAAATATCTCTATTTGCCACCACTATCTCATGTTCATGAAAATCATGACTAGAGTCCGTTACGATTTTGCTTCCAGAGTTCAAATCGGGGATTTCAACAACTTTTCGTAAACGACGAGCTCCCGAAACAATTCGTGCACTTATGCACACGAAAATGATGAACTGTGCTGTCCGCATATGAGAAGAAAGGAGATAATAGAAGTCAAATGTGTGTCCCTGAAAGCTTAATCCAATCTATGACTTTGAAGTTTTCTTTTGAAGGCAGCCCCGCAGACTTGTGTTTGAACTCGTCATGATGTACCGTTTGAATTTGCTTTGCTTAATTAATTCAATTCAAAAAAATACAACGAAGTGTCGTTTGAAATATATCCCAAGAATACTAGATCCAATGAAACATGTGGTGTATTATTAACCATATTTTACCTGAAAACTGTCTCATTAGGGTTAAGACTGGTAAAGTGGAGACGTCCTTTGCTACCCTTTGGGGAGGGACCATAGCTATGTTGAATAGTGCAGGATTTGATGAAGAGCATAGAAATGTTTTGTGGAAAGAATGTGCTAAGTGTTACACAATGTTTAGAAATATATTGAGTCAAGAAAATGAAAGTCCATACCAAAGTTTTCATGTCAAAATGTCTAATTTTGGGAAAGGACTGAAGGCCTTTGGACAAATGTGCATTAACAAAAAAGATAGAAATAATTAAGAAAAGTTGAAAAAACGTGGTGAAATAGCGATATTTATTGGTTACCCAGATGCCCACCATTTTGACACATATTGTTTATTCATGAAGGAGAATAACACAATTGTTGAATCTAGAGGTTTGAGCTGGATGGATAAATGCTTTCACAAGTATTTTAATACAAAGAGGCATTTAACAAAAGCGTGGTTGAGGAGGAAGATACAAAGGAAAAAATGACTTAAGAAATCCAGACTCAAGGATGAAACTAAATGAAACCAGAGAAGAAGCAAAAAATGAAGGGAGTCCAACGTGTAGCACATTCTATTAGCTGGTCGTAAAAATCTGTGATAAGGAACAAAGTCTTGTAATCCGTATTCTATAGAATAAATCATTTGCTCGTGAATAGAAAAAATGTAAAGACATTCCAATTAAAAGACATCTTTGGTCTGCACTAGTATTGTCTGAGATATTCAATATTGTCGCATTTCAAGTCTCAAAAAGAGATATAGAAAACGATTCACTTGGAAAAATAGTACTAGTGTAGAAATTAGTTTTCTAGACTCTTTCTTGAATTGCAAAATAACACGAGGAACACCTACTCCTTTTTTGCCCAAAATTAAGGTATCATAGACGAACTCAATTGAAGTGGATAGGATAAAGTAGACATAGAATGACCTCATAATTTAACCAAGCAAGCCTGCCTCAATTACAAACACTTTAGGGTTTCTTTCCATGGATTACGTGGTTCGTGTCCTTCTTTGAGTTTATGTCATAAACGGAACCTGCAGAATCTTCTTAAAGGGTCAAACCCAACCCTACGGTGAGCATCATTAGGTATGATTCTGAACTAGAGTGACAAATTTGACAACTTTCATTCAAACACTATTCTTATGAAAAGTAGCGGAAATCGATCAAACAATCGATGGAGAGATTTCAAGATATGTAAAATATTTGATGACACGCATGGGGATAGCTTAATTCATAAACCTAATAAGCCTACATTGAATTAGCAAAATAGAAAATGATCAAGCACATTGCATATTCACTAGAACTTGGAATGTTATAAGGTAGTTATTCTTCTGTATGGCCATCAGCAGTTTTTTCTGCTAGAAAAACAATGAGGGTTATTTCTTAATTTAGACGCTCAACTTGTTCTACTTTTATTATCCGTTCCCTTTGTCGAATCATTAACATGATCTGATCCAGGTGTAACATCCAAAGCCTAGTTGTTTCCGCCTCTCAAACGTGTTTAGAACTCAGGTAGCCTCTACTCTTTTCGCGACCTTCAAGCTGAGCTTAAACTCTTCAGTGAAATGATTGTCTCTTTGGTTTCATTCCATTGTGATATCATTAAATAAAGTCCGACTAAGTCGGTTAATAACTCATTTTCATGGATAATTCTTTTCATTATTCTAATCCCATCGCCTTTTTTGTTCCACCGGAAGAACTATCAAAAAACCAAAATTACTTGTATCTATGATTGAGCGAAAACAACACGAATAGTTCTTGCATTAACCTATTCAATGGAGTAATGGAGTAATTGCCATGACCTATAGGCTATCATGGATTGCAATGCATTACTTGGAGTATTTGAAATCTTCTTAAAAGGAGTGAAAGTAATTTGATTGTACCCTGAGATTTTGCATGGTCCTCAAAGCATTGAGGGAAAGGCATTGAAACAACAAAAATCCATTTGCGGATTGGTGCAGGCAGCAAGGCAGTGGCACGTGAAGCTTGAGAAAGTTATTCTCAAGCAAGGATTCACTAGGAATGATATTGATCCTTGTGCTTTTCTGAAGCAAAAAGGGAGCAGTTTTTAGATCCTCTGCATCTACGTGGATGACGGAATCAATGCGATTAATGAAGGAATGTTTAGAGATGTAATTGGTCGGCTATACAAGGTCTTTAAGGTCAAAGTGCAAGAGACATAATCGGAGAACATATTGGGACTATCACCCTTGGTCAATATGGGATAGTTGAGAAGCTAATCAAGGGCAACAATTTGGTGCAGAAGAAGTTTCACCATGAGGTCCAGCCTTCTTTGTTGTGAGACCAAAGAAGAGTACTGAAATGATTAATGAGAGAAGGCGGAATTGGTTTAGATCCACAAATTCTCTTCATTAATGAGCTATCATGACCAGATCTATCAAAACCAATGAGGGAATTGTTCAAAGTGATGGGTGGTGTGGCTCCGGCATATGAGAAAGAGCTTTAACGGCTTGTCCAGTTTGTCTGTCAACCAAAGACAACAAATTGAAGATCAAAGTGGTGAAAAATGGATTGTTGTGGCCTACAACAATTGCAGTTTTGTCGAGGTCATGGATGAAAGGAAAAGCATTAATGGCTATGTCATCTTTATCTGTGGTGTTCCTATACATTGTCTTATGTGAGACTATCAGAGAGGTGATGTTCATAGTGCAGCGAATGCAAAATTTGGGTATTGAGGTGGAGAAGCCGGTGAAGATTCATGTAGACAACATTATATTGATTTTCACGTCAAAAAATCACATCGATATAAATTTTATTTCATTCGTGACCGTCGAAAATGGACTTTTGTAGCCATTTTTGTCAGGTCTGAGGTGAAATTGACAGAAATCTTTACAAAGAAATTAGGAGGTGAAAGTTTCAAGTTTCATCGAGCTAAGCTAGTTTAAAACGTACTTCCAAGTTATAATTTAGGGTGATAGAACAATCAAAGGAAGGATGTTGGATGGTACATTTCATATTTCATGGTTATATCAAATGAAGGAGGTTAAATGTTATATTTTGAGAAACATTTTGACTTAGCCGGGAAAAACATTCTAAATAAAGTAGTAAGGCTCATTGATGATTGATGTCAAAGGTGAAATTTGAGGGGAAATTTGATAAATACTGACTTTTGGAATGAATATTTCAAGATGTTTAGTCACAGAAATTTAATTTATCCCTTTAAATCTAGATAACAATCTCGTTTTTGGTGTATCAATTATTTTATTTTTGTGCACTTAATTCTCTTTATCATCTTGACCAACAAGAGTTTATCAACTCTATTGTATAACACAACTTTCTATCAAGGTCAAGTGCTTATTTGGTTTATTCGGTTTCACCAAGTCTCTTATTTTTATCATGCACCACTAAGATTTCTAATTGTGATCATAAATATACCCCCAAGATTTCTGTTTATGATCCAAAATATATGATAAATCCTCTCGGTAGGAGTTAAATTCCCTTCATTTGTTATTACGCTGAGATTTTGCTTTATTTTCAACGAAAATTCCCAGAAGTTGGAATAAGATAACATTTTTCTCATTGTTTTAGGAAACACTCCGACTACCGGTAGCTCATGGCAAAAAAGCAGTAACTTTAGCTAGCTTAGATTTTTCAAATAAGAAATGTTACAAATGTACAAACCTTTCATTCTGGAGACGCTTAGTATGGGTGACAATTAAAGATCTGAAAGCGCAGATTATATGTTTGGACACATTTGAGTTAATGCGATCCTAAGTGATATGTCAAATTTTGCTAGGAGTTTATTTTGTTAGGAAAATATATCAGAAGCATCAATCGTAAATTGATGTCAGTAAAAATCTCAAAGTTCGTCATTTTGAAATTGGGTCTTGTTACGTAAACTTTCTTGGATAAAATCCAAGTTTATCAGCGGCTCCTGACTATCCACTGGAGATTCATTGACCTTGTATTGTGAAATCATGTCATCCATACCATCGTAAAGTGGATTATTCCCCTCTCCAACTACAGTTTTGTAAACATCAAGAGCTTCGATGTATGCTTCGACACTTTTCCCAAAGTTGCCTAATTTGAAATGAGCCATGGCTAAATTTAATTTGATATCAGCTATCATTCTCGACTGTGGGATTCGCTCATAACGCTCTAATGCTTGTTCGAAGTGGAACATTGCCTGAGGCATATCATTAATTGTCATTCGTAGAACTCCCAGAGTTGTATGTAAATCTGCTTCATATAGGTTTGAGCTTTCGTGCTCTAGCTCATCAAAATCAGTACCCTTATCTATTAAGTTAGAGGCTTCGCCTCCAGCATACATGTTATTTTCATATTCTTCCAACTCTTGCTCTACAGCGGCCAAAGACTCGTCAATATCCAATGTCGGTATGTCAGCGATGCTAGGTGCAGGAATATTGTGAGTTTCGTACCATCCCATGGTTTCATGATACCTCTCTTTAGCCTTTTCATAATCTGCAGCTTGTAAATATCCATCACATAGACTGTAGAGAGTTGACCCAATCGAAGAAATCACAGAATCGCGCTCGGAATCGAATTCGTTCATAAAGCCTAGTGAGTGCTTGTAATGGTCTAAAGCCTCTTCAGTCAAGTCGAGTGTATCAAATCCTTTCCAAGATTTGATTGATGCTAGATTTTGCAATGCGTTTGCTAATCGATTTGATCGCGATGCCGACTGCTTCGGTGTTCGAGAATTTTTAGGAGAATTCGAAATACATGTATTGCTTCCAAAAGCTGAGCCTCTGATTTCTCAAATGTTGCAGTATGCTCCTCTTTCTTGGCTCCGGGATTGTCCATCGCCAATGATGCCATATCTAGTGTATTGAGCGCCATGTCGACGGACTGAGCTTGCAATTCCATCTCCATGGCTATAACCGCAGTCCGAACGTTAATGTCGGCCAGTTTCATTTCTATTTCCTCTCGCGCAAAAGCATCGTATTTCATAGACTCGGCTTCTAAGCATTGTTGAAGAAGTTGGTGGGATAAATTAAAATACTTGATCGCCTCATCATACCGTGGTTCATATGGATTGAAAATTAGTGACTCTGCCAAGGTCATATAGGCATTCGCTATGAACTCCTTCGCATCTCCCATTCCTAATGACTGGAGTTGTGAAAAAGTTTTTATTGCCAATTTAAGAATGGAAATACACCTATCAATGTCTCCCATGCGGTTATCGAAGAAATCTTGTTGATGACCACGAACCGCTACGGCGAAATCAATCAACCATTCACCATATTTCCATGAATATCGATCAATAGGACGAGATCTTAGGGCATTTTCAACGAGACTACCATATTGAGAAAATGGTTCAGAGTAAATTTTTCCGGAGATATCAACAGTATTCTCATCATCTCTCGCTATCTCTCTCATGACAGTAACATGGGATTGAACAACAACTCCTCCACTTTCAAAAGAAAGATTGAAATCTTCTTTATCTTGGCTTTCTACTTGTACTTCAAACTGACATTTTAGAGTATTTGATTCAAATTGACATGATAGTTCTTCCTTACAGTGTACAAGAGAGCAAATTGCAAGAATACGTGCAAGCCTTGACATCATGACTCTAGATGTTGCGTCAGAAATTATTCTTCAAGCTCGTATCCCTTTTGAAATTGATGGAACGAAAAAGGATATGTCAATTACCAACAAATTGGCCTGATTGGTATAACTGCTAAAACTGCCCAAATGCCTTATGAAAAACACAAACAAATGGCAAAACTTGGGAATCACCAATGTCATACAAACCCTAGCTGGATATAATATATAATTAAGGGAAATAACAAAGTTATGGTCATCAACGAATCTTTTTGTCAAATAGGTGACAACTGAAATTACTTCAGTCGTTCAAAGCTGGTTGCATGATCCTATAGATCTCACTGGAAGCAAGCGCTCTACTTCTTTACCAGTTACCAGAAAAGGAAATAGCGATGTATATTGAATGCTGTTTATAGCCTCTGGAGATAGTTGTCCACCCTTTTCAAGGAATATAGATGACCTAGGTCTCATCAGTTCAAGGTCACTGAATGGTGAGACATCTATGTGAGCTAATTCCCTCATCTAATTGCATTTGTATCTCATCTTGCTTATCATTTTTAGGCGTAAGAGTGTAACAAGATTGAATCTTCTAAAATATGATATTGCTACTCCAAGATGTTACGCTCGATTTGGAATTTACTTCTACTAAAGAGGACATATTTTTCTATGGAATTTGGTTTATCTTTTGCCAAAGCAAATTTAGGCAACAGTATTTCAAAACCTGATAATTTATAAACAATAATAGATTTTGTTTTCACCGCACACTATGGACTGTCAAAGACTCTTGATAAAACGCTTCAAACTAGTTAAAATCATACTATTATCAGAGTTAGGCTTTAATGTATATTATGAGTGTAACAAATCGTAAATTGATTGCCTAACCTATGAATGATATTTTTTGTGTAAGTACGAATGTAACCCTTGAAGGATTCATGTTCCTGATGCGAATGCCACCTGAGTCTTTGTCCTGAATTTTGACTTGTGCACTAGTGAACATTTGGTAATCTTTAAATGATGCTTCCTTTTCATGCAAAATGCGATGGGGGAAAAGGGAAAGGTACTTTCTCATAAGGTTGTTTGGTTCTTTATTCAGGTCTCAAATACAATATTTCAATAGAAGTTGATCTATCTTATCTTTTTAGTTTGGGCTTTAAACAAGAAGAAGCAAGAATGACTCAATGCCATTTATGAATGTCGGTGCCAATTTTCTGTTCTCAGTATCAATCACGTACATTTACAATTTTTGAGAGTGACAAATTGAATCATGGACTGATAAGTTCATTTCTTGCAAACAACACGAGTTGAAGAAAAGAATCGACAATAAAAAGAGCGAACAATGCTTCGTTCAAGTCATGTATTCGAGGACGAGGAAGAGGGCGACGATCGGGATGCTGGCTCGATCAATGACCCTTGTGTCCAAGATTCAGAATTTGAGGCATGCGATGACGAAGATATATGTAATCGAGTTTGGATTGAATGTCACCGCTTCACTACTCGATTGATACATATTGACAAGGCGAGTATGAAAGTTATCTCCCTTCTAGCATTAGTCATTTTCGTTATAATGCAGATATGTCGCTCATCACGGGAGGCAGTTGTCGAACCCAAATCTATTGCTAAATTGCAAGAACATTCAGGGATGAAAATCAAAGCAGCAGATGAAGCACAACGTTCAGTCAGAAGTTACGGTTGGGAAAATGCCGTATTTCATCTTTATAATCCTTTGTCACCTTCTAGATTCGGAGAAGAAAAGCAAAGTAACGTTGCCCATAGGGTACAATTCAGAAACGCAACAACAAACATGGCCGAGACAGGGTATCAAAGTGATTCACCGCTTCCTATCTCATTGCATGAGCAAATGTATGCGACAACAAATGCATTTTTGGAAGCTAGAGTAAGAGAGTCGCCTGATTCTTCATTCCGAACACAAGAAAGCTCACAACAGGGTGTTACCCAACAACAATTGGCGTGGCTGGCTTCTCAAGAGCAACAGCTATTTCTACAAGAACAAGAATTAATAAATCATCATTCTAAAGGGCAGGCAAATGCAATAAAAGATCCATCAGATCCCTATTTAAGCGTTCCTGATCTTGTGCCAAACACAGAAAAATCAGACGAATTTAGTTCGTCTAATCAATTAGCCCCTTTTGACAAGGCTGGGAACGTAATAAGTGTGCAAACTCAGGAAAAACCAGGAGTAGAGAATATGGTATCCACCGTTGGATACGATCGGGAATCAGCGATGCCTAATCACATTGATTCAATATCAATCCGAGATTCAAATCTTCACTTTTCCCGAGAGAATGACAAGTTTGAATCTCCAATGAATTATGAAACTAAAGCCTATCCTGATTTTGAAAGAAGCCAACAAAATTCGGAGGCTATGGGTTTTACAGGTGCTTCCGAGCTCAATTATAATCCAATTCATGATATTGGCACTAATTTGGAAAACGGGATGGGTATTGAATCTCACTTTACCAGTAATTCATTACAGGTTTCATTTGCCAACCTACAAAATTTCAGGGATAACTCCTACCCTTTTAACTCCAACGATATTCCTATGTATTTTCACATTCCAAAAGCAGGGGGTTCCACTGTTAAGGACGTCATTGGGTCTTGTTTTCGAGTGGTCATGGCATCAGAATTCGGAGTTACGGATGGGCACGATACTGATAAGGAAATCGCAGTTGTGTATCCTAAAGTTCTAGGTGGAACTGGAGTTGAGGAGAGATCGCCTTTTGTGAATGTAGACGTGACTACTGCATCAGGTATCGAAAGGGCGGTGAGAATGGGATTTGCCGAATCTGGTTTAGCTGGATTGGTTGCTTCACCACTACTGTATGAGGCAAATAAACTGTTTGCAGTAAACGCTCAAGGACGACTCTTTGCTATATTTAGGCACCCTGTGGATCGAGCGGTTAGTATGTTTTACTACGTTCAAGTAGCAAGCTGGGGTAAGAATGATTGAATTTGAATTTTTGAACTTATCTACCTAACGTTACTATCACTCCAAAGAGCCGTCGTATATGCCTGAACTTCAATCCTGGACTTTGGAAAAGTATGCCACATCAAGCGTGATAGAAAACAACTGGATAACTAGACAATTATCAAAAGAACCATTCGCTGAGCTGAGTGAATCGCATCTGAAATATGCGATTGAAGTGGTAAAACATAAATTTTTAGTTGGCTTATTGTCGAAATTGGAGGAGAGTATGAGTCGTTTTGAAAAGTTCTTTCGCTGGAAATATCACGTGAATCCCATAGTTCAAGAGGCTTGCCGTGAGCACCTTATAGGACGAGGAGCCAACTCAAATTCAAAAAACATAAAGGAGAGACCAATTCCTGGTGACCCTTTGTGGGACTTGATTGCTAAACAAAATGTGTATGATATTAAACTGTACCAATACATTGAGTCACTTTATGAGCTCCAAGAATCTATTTTTAGGGGGATTCCAGATAATTATCGCAGCATTGAATCGACATGCTGCCAATGCAGCACAGCGACATATCCTCCGGAAGGATTTTCTTGCCCAAAACGTGTAATACGCTGAAGCATAGCCATTAATGAATTGAATGGTATGTTTCTTCGAGGTATAACACATTTAATCTAAAGTGAAACATTGATTGTCAACATTCGTGACTTCAATGTGAATAACTTTACTTCTCCCTTAGAGCTGTAAGGGAAATTTAGCCCCCTAGCTTGCCTACTTGAACAAGTGAGTATGACTTTAGTTATACAATGTAAATAAATTGCCAAGATAAATTCTCTTGCCTGAAAATTGTCTATTTAATTGATTTTGGGAACAACCTCGTCATGTCGAAAGGTATTTGAAAGGAAAAGAATATTAGGAATAAAGTCACTGCTTAGTGAGCCTAATTTATTACATGAATCCATTAACATATAGATGCCAAGGAAGCGCAGTTACAGAAAAGAATAATAGCTACATTGAAACATAATCGCAGCTGAAGCACAGGAACTGTTTGCTTTCTTTTCTCAAAACTGTCCATGATATTGAGCAAAAATGATTATGAATCAGGCACTATTTTAAATTTGCTTGGAGATAAATGGCAGACACATGTGCCTTGACTTTTGAGTTTAAGTTATTCTTATAGCTTATAGTAATCTACAACTCCAAGTTAATAAATGCTGCTTTATTTGACTTCATGATCTCATTTTTTACAGGATATGTCAAATGTTTTTCTTATTTAACTTATATTATTGAATGTGCTGAGACGCCCAAACATATTCATTTCAATACAAGTTGCAAATACTCATGGCTTATTGATGCTTAGTGCAGTTTAGAATCTAAACGTCAGATTTATGACTGAGATGCTCCGCAGCGCACTAAAGGGTGCGTCACTCTGTAAAAAGATGTTTTATTTTTTAAATTTCTTAAGAAAATTAGCTTAATGCGTAATTACTCAGTTATCAAAGCATGTTCACATTTGAAACTTACCCCTACATTCCTCGGAAAATATGGAGACTAAATTTTGAGAGGATTGCAAGGTTGATTACCAAAATGGCCTTCAATACATGAAATCTAGATCATGAACAATATCGCTACCATAACATCACTAAAGCTTCGATGTATATGTAAATTTTTTTAATTTTTCAGCTCTTTGTACCTTTAATTCTCAGAGAATACCTAGAGCTAAATAAAAATGGCTACGGTTGGAATTGTCTGCCTTATAATTTAACAAATAAAAAAGAGTTGTAGACCTGAACTTCAACCTTCAAGGTTGGTTTGCAGTGACTGACGTTCATAGTTTTGGATAAGGGCTTTAAAGTAGACATGACTTTTGACACATTATTTATAAGATAACATTATGTGCCATTCCTTGGATTATGTTAATATTTTTACTGAAAACGTTGATGTGCTGTTAACTTTCAATTTTTTATTGGGATATCGATGAATAATATACTTGAATTCTGGATCCAAAAGTATTTTTAGGAATCGCTAATTGTCTGCATTATCTAGGAATATGTATTGTACACAAATTTAATATCTATGTTATTCCTCATGGACTGCATCAGTTAAGGACTTTTTTGGGACAAGAAAACCCCTCTAAAGGATAGGTTGGAGGATCACATTTACAACATGTGGCATCGATTTTCCTAAAATCATCAGGGATTCCCGTCACAAATGCTTCTTGTTCCACAAACAGAGTCTCGACGTACTGGTATAACTGAATATCATATAGGTTTTGTGCGGCGAGTAATTCCCACAGTGGCTCACCAGGTTTCGGTTTTTCTTTCTTATTCTTTTCATTCGAATTGGAACCTTTTCCCAATAGTCGCTCTCGACAGGCTTCTTGGTTTGTGGGATTAACATGATACTTCCATTGGAAGAATTTTTCAAAGCGTGTCGTGCTCTCCTCTATTTTAGACATGATGCCAACCAAGAACTTTCTACGGATGACATCCATTGCAGCTTTGAGATGGCTGTCATCCAAGTCTCCAGCCGTTACATTCGATAATTGCCTTGTTATCCAGTTATTTTCAATGACGCTTGATTTTGCATATTGCTCTAAAGTCCAATTTTTCAATTCAGGCATGTAGGATGGTTCTGAGAACAGTAAAGGTTAGAAATCGTCATCTATGAAAAAGAAAGTAACTAACTTGGCACTTACCCCAACTTGCAACTTGAATGTAATAGAACATACTCACTGCACGATCAACGGGATGTCTGAATACAGCAAAAAGGCGGCCTTGAGCACTTTCTGTAAACAACTCATTGGCTTCGTATAAGAAAGGAGACACAACAAGGCCTGCCAATCCGGAGTCAGCAAATTTCATCCTTGATGCCCTTTGAATTCCTGCTACAGTAGAAACATCAACATTCACAAACGGAGATCGATCTTCAGTGCCAGTACCACCTGGAACTTTGGGATATACAATTGCAATCTCAGTATCCTTGTCATGACCATCTGTCACGCCAAATTCCGAAGCCACAACCATGCGAAGACACGATCCGATTACATCTTTGATTGTGGAACCGCCAGCCTTTGGGATATGAAAATACATGGGAATGTCTTTTTTGTTATATGGATGCCATGAATCTCTAAAATAAGTTAAACCAGGGATTGGCTTTTCTGCGACATCGACTGGTCCATCTGTCTCCAACGATTGCTCAAAGTTCTGAGGAGTTGAAGTCGCCTCTTCGATAGGATTTGAGCTATTGGTAAGATGCAAACTAGAAGAGCTATCGTTCCCTGATTGACTAGAGGCTTCCTCCTCCGAGGGCGTTGATTGCGTTGTAGAAGAACCATCGTTCCCTGATTGACTAGAGGCTTTCTCCGCCGAGGGTGTTAATTGCGTTTTCTGATCCAATTCGTTAGTTTCTGCACTTGACTTTCCGACTGAGCTATCACTCAAAGGAATGGGTGAGGCATCAGACATTCCAAGTTGCGGAGTTGTCAAGTCTGATAACTGAGACTCTTGACTTCTCTTTTGCAGCAGTTTTTGAAGTAACAATGTATCTTGCCCTCTCAATTGCTGCTGCTGTAGTAAAATTGCCTCCTGCTGCTCTTGTTGCTGCTTTCGAAGGAGAGTCTTTTGCTGTTCCAGAAAGGTTTGCTGCTGAATTGCTAGTTGCTCTTCAAGCTGCCTTTGAGCTCTGGCATGTAGCAAAGCCTGTTGCTGCTGTTGCGCCAACAACATTGCTTGTTGTTGTCTCTGATGTTCCTCCTGTAGAATTCGTTGATGTTGGGCATGAAGAAATGATCTTTGTGTTGCTTGACTTTGCTGTTGCAATGACCCGGCCAGAACATTTTTTTCCAACCTTGAACCCGCCATCAATAGCATATTCGCACGGGCAGCTCCAGTGTCCTCTGAAGAAAAGCTGTCAATGCCGCGTATAGGACGGCGAACTAGGGTGGGATCCTCATAGTCGTGGTCTAAGTCAAATCCTGCTGCCGGTCGTCGAAGTACTTTTCCATGGACCATCGGCTTCGGGGGAGGTGGAGCTCCCGTTGAATTCCCGAGGCGAACCAAAATGAAGGCCACAAGAGCAATTAA
>CAAAJI010000098.1:50633-67585 GCA_900642245.1 Fragilaria radians | reverse complement strand
TGAAGTGAAGAGGCATTCTAAAGTTGTATTCTTGAGAGGAAGATGATTGATTTAAAGGAGCTTGCTTTTTTTCCCCAGTTTGAACTTTTCCTATTTTGCGAAGTTTCTTGTCTCGTTCCAAAAACTAAAAGTAGAATAAACAAAGAGAAGAAGGATATATTAAAAACGGGAATGTGAAATTTAAAAGTTGTTCTTTTTTCAATCATTTCTTTTCTCAGGTAAGTATTTTAAGTGCAAAATCTTTTTAATGGACTAAAAATTTAATAATCATTGCACTTTCTGTTTAGCACCCACCCATAAGACCAGTAATGTAGCGTACTCGACAATTGACAGTAGAGTTATGTTTTCTCTCTCTCGCAGATTTAATTGTTTGTAGTAAGGGGAAAAGGAAAAGCAAAGAGTCAACTTCAGCTCTTATTGCAAAGCAAAACTGAAAAATTCGAAACCCTTCTTGAGATAAAGTTAACTCGTTTCATTCCGTCGACGACAGATTTGTGATTTGTAGTATAAGCCTTCTCTTTTTTTCGTAGAGGTTATGAGGAAGCTCCACGTCCTTGTTGGATTGTTATGTTTCACCGGGGTAAACGCTGCCTTTACCCCAAGGAAAAGGGAGCATGCTTTCAAGCGTCAACAAGATGTATCGAATCCATCCCTGAAACAACAACAAGATGCAATCATTGCTGCAGCAGCGACATACTGTTCAGAAGAAGCATGCTATCCACCTCCTTTCGCTATAGCCCAAGCGGCTGTGGCTATGACACCGATTCATCACGAAGTCGAACCAGACGATGACCTTGTAATAGGTTATGGGACTGGTGTAATTGCATGTGTAGTGTCCTTGGCCTTGGGATTCTCTTTGGGATACGTAACGATTTAAAATATATCTGGGTACTTTTGCCCACTAACTTCTCCGCTCGAAGTTTCCGAAGGTAACCGAAGGCCCTAAGCAGATGTCTTATGATAGCTTCTGTAACTCTGCAATTAAAAAACTTAATTCTTAATAAATTATTCCACATAACCAATTCCCTATTTTTCGATCGTTACAGTTGTTCAGAGGAGCTGCATGTCTTGATTGAATTGGTAATCTCAAGACGTGCTGATTCAATCAAATTAAAGTTAAAATTATGAGTTCTTAAGACTTTTAAAATGGGCCTCACTGATCTCAGCCAAAAAATGTAAGACATATTGTCGTTGTAAGGATACAACTTTCACAGAGTAAAGACTGTTCACTCAAAACTTTAGGAGCGTTGCTAGTCTCATCGCTCAAGACTGGAATAGAACTTTTTCTAATTTCCTTGTAATTTGTAATCATTTCGTTTTGATCTATCTTTTGGAAATTTTGGCAATGCTTGCTGCTGACGACATATGAAAATAATGCCAATATCTGGCCATCAATAGTTAAAGCTACTTAAAGCCTTAATTATTGTTTATTGGTTAAAGAAAGAACAGTAGATCAAGAGCTAATGTGCCAAGATTTTGCCTTGATTGTGAGGAGATTTTGAGGATATGTAATAGCTCTTAAAATGGTATCAGAATTAAACGCTATTCATACGCTATCTGGAAACTTCTTTTCGATAACTCGCGAATTATCCTTAGGCTCGCAATTCAAATTTCGTTTTCTTCCTTTAGGGATCTCTAATTCCTTCTTTATGCCTCCAAACAATTTCATTTCACTGATTTCTTAAATTCCTTAGTATTTCTTAGCTTCAAAGCTCTATTGATTTTATGAATGCACACTAGATATTTCAGATCTACATGATTCTTCATGTGCTGTCTCTACAACTTCCAGCGAGGAAACTTTTCTAGAATATAAGTCCTAAAGTTAATTGTCTAAAAGGTGTTTGCTTCGGACAAAGAGGTTCTGATTAGGCCTACAAGGCTAGTTCCATCATGAATGCGAATGATTAGACGAGTAACCGATCATATTTTTTGACGTAAGGTAATACTATAGAATCAAACGATCCGAAATACCAGTTGGATTTTTTTTCGATGCAATCATGTGCAACTAGTACCCATGTGAAATAATATAGTAGTAATTTTAAGTTAACATGTTTTCACTTCAAGGTTTGGACTTTAGGACCCGGATACATATCTATTGACTCACATCAACTTCTACTTCGTTCATTTAGATTGCGTACGTTTGCTATTCTACTGGTATATTGTTTTCGACGTTTAGCAATACCTAACCTAGGGAAGATAATTTCAGCACTTGCTCAAACAACTAGTTAAGATGAAGATTACAGCAGCCGCAACCCTCGCAATCATTGCCTCCTCTTCGGCATTTACCCCATCATCAAATGCTCAGGTATGTCTTATATATTTGTCATATATCATGCTATACCGTTTTTTTAGATCCAATATTGAGTCGGAAGATGTAATATCATTACACAATCGCATTCACTTACGCTTCGTCTTAATATAACTATTTTCACAGCGCAACACCGCGCTTAACATGAACCTTAAGGATGCTGGAAAAGCCGCTCTTGCTGGAGCTGTTGCCTTCTCAGTTGCTGCAGGTCCTGCGCAGGCTTTGACGAAATCTCAGCTTAATGAGCTCAGTTACCTTCAAGTTAAGGGAACCGGTCTTGCTAACAGATGTGCTGAGGTGATTGGAGAAGATACCATTACCCCTAAAAGTGGCCAAAAGCTCGTAGACATGTGCATTGAACCAAAAGCCTGGGCTGTAGAAGAGGAGGTTGGAAAAGCTGGAAAAACAGAGAAGAAATTTGTTAATTCCAAGGTTATGACACGCCAGACATACACCCTTGAAGGAATCCAAGGAAACATTGAAAACAGTGGATCAATTGTTTTCACTGAAAAAGAAGGGATTGATTACGCACCCACAACAGTTCAACTTCCTGGAGGTGAACGTGTTCCATTCCTTTTCACCGTGAAGGATCTTGTAGCTAAGGGCAGCGGAAGTGCATTCAAACCTGGATTCCAAATGGGAGGAGACTTCAACACCCCTTCCTACAGAACCGGTCTTTTTCTCGACCCCAAGGGACGCGGAGGTACTACTGGATATGATATGGCCCAAGCACTTGCGGCCCTCCAATCTGGTGAGGAGGGAGATGATGAGCTCTTCAACGAAACCAACAAGACCTTCGATATCACTCAAGGACGCATTGAAATGGAAGTCAACAAAGTCAATGCGGAGGAATCAGAAATTGGTGGAGTATTCGTAGCCACTCAGCTCTCAGACACTGACATGGGATCCAAGGTTCCTAAGAAAGTTCTCACCAAGGGAATTTTCTATGCCAAAGTCGAGTAAATAATTTCGTTTGCTAGTGCAGCAGAGTAATTTTCGATCAATCCATATCCAATACGCCTTTCCAGCACATCCAAAGTTGGTACGCCCGAAAGATCGGGCGTACAAACATTGGCATAGCTAGAGTAATCCATTTTATAGACAACGGTGGTTGAGGGAAACACATGTATTTCTCATGCAAGTTGAATAAATCTGAATAGTTACTATGATTAAAATAGCAAACCGGAAATAGAAGGGTGATTGCTAGACACATACTTCAGAGCAAAGTATATCTTTTGATGGCGTCCAAATTTTCTGAGGATAACAATAAACCATCTTAAGAGTCCGGTGTATGAGGTATATAAAGTATGGTTTAAAAGGACTACCTTAACGGAAGTAGTTGTTCGACCCTTAAGGTCATCTGAATCATATTTAGATATGGGCTGCTCAAGCATTATTAAGCCATATTACTCATGATGAATAATTCTGACAGAGCAGATTAAAAGGTGGTTCAAAGTTTTCAACCACAGAAATCGAAATGGAAGCACTTTCTTTGAGTTTGCTCCACAGAGTGACTACCTTTTCTGATAATTTGACAGGTCAAAGAAGCCATGATTGCACTATTTTGAACAGGTGGGTGATTGTCAACTGTTCATTACTTTTTAGAGGAGAGTAAAAAGGCAGTGACAACATAAATCTACTTAACTTTTCTAGAGTAGTTGGCAACTGAAAGCCGCGTGTTCCGCTGGGACGACCTTGTCTCACAATCTCAAACAGTTTGCAAGCATTTCTGTGGTTCAATATCTGTCTCGAAGTTGGTGAACTACTTATTCGCAAAATTTTTGGAAGGGAGGAAAATAAAGAGTTGAGTTGAAGCTCTCCATATATAGAAGCGCATCCTCATATGCAGTCAGTCATATGGTATTTATGACACTACACCAGTTTAAATCTTTAAACTCCGCATGACCCTCAGGCCTCAAAAAAAATGGGAGTGGAGAGGAAATAAAGTTGAATTGAAGCTCTCTCTATACATAGAAGCACAGCTTCATATGCAGTCAATCATATGGTATTTAAGACATTACACCAGTTTAAATCTTTAAGCTCCGCATGACCCTCAGGCCTGCATAGCTATCTTCGGAAGTGCACTTTTGAAACATCAGACTGCGTATCGTGCATAATTTGAAGAAAATATTGATTATTCAGGTTCACTTTTAGAAATAAATAAATGATTGTGTGAAAGCCTTCTTACTGGAGAATAGTAAAAGCACGTATACCAAGCAGAAATACGTATGTTCCTAAATAGTAAATTTAAAGCAGATTGGGCGCTAATCTATGCACATAGATGATGATACCACACCCAAAAAGACACACACAATACAACTATTACGGTGTAATGGTTCTAATATACTACGTTACATTACAGTATATTGTTTTTTAAATTGTGTGCGTAAAAATTAATTTCCTAAAATCTCTTCTTGCAAATATCCTGTAGATTCTCCATATGATGATACCTGTAGAATGTACAGAAGATATTCTCCATGGAATTTGGATAACAAACTAAATTAACCGTCCGATCACATACTAATCTTTTCCCTTCCTCGATCAAATGTCAACGTTTATCAATTAAGGTTATGGAATCATGCATATCGGAATAATTTACTACTTCCCTAATTTCTGACCGTATTGACATACCTAACATACCTTGACGTTTGAATTAAGACAATAATACCTTGTTTAAAGTTAAAAGGGTATGAGCAATATCCAGTCTATAAATAAATTAACAGGATAAGAGAATTATTTTATACCGGTATTGGAGACATCCTTTTTTGGTTAGTGCAAGTAAATTTACAGAATAAGGATAATTCCATGTTTTTACATCTATTCATACTTACTGTCCTTTTCATTTCGCCCTGAAATTTGGATAATAATAAATAATATTTCATCATGCAAATTTAGTGATGACCAACTATTGCTTGTAAATGGAATGTTTTCCAAGGATCCTGCAGACAAGACCAAGATGCTATGAACATTGTTGAAAGGTCAAGCAATATCCTACTTTGAACATCAGTTGAAGAGGAGGTTACATGATGAAGATGCTGCAGTTCCCGACAATCATCTCTTGGAGTTAGTAAATATGAGGCACAGGCTTAGAAGACATTAGTAGGCAAGCAGTCCACGTACAGACGTATTATACGAGGAGGGGCTTGTTTATGGGGTCCTTCACAAGCTTTTACGAGAGGCTCAACCGATACTTGCTTTCCCCCCCTGAAGATCATCCTAAACATTGGACATAGCCCAGGCTCCTGAGTGGCTGCAAATATTGATATTTTTAGATGTCATATGAAAACGCGGTTTCTTTCTTCAAACGTGTAGAGAAATTAGAAAAAACCGATATACGAATGACCTATCTCCAATACTACCAATACATTAAAAAAACCTTACCAATAGTGTAGGTAAAAAAAGGAAGCTTTCCAATCGATGGTGTCCCCATTATGACAAAGACAACCGCAACACAGTCGATTATCAAGCAATTGCAAGGGACAAACATCTCAAAAAGCTTATTTTGAAGCTAGCACCTGCTCCAAAAAGAAATCCATGGCCTTACTTTTTGAAGAAATTAATGCAACCAAAGGGGAGTTGAAGCCTGCAAAGACAGCAAATCCAAGGTGAGGAAATTTGAATCTCTCCTCTCTACGGAATATAATTTAGCCACACCAAATAATGAAATTGAGGAGTCTTTTGTTTCCTTTCCTATCACTTTTGCATCTAGCAAATTATCCCACCCAACCAATGAGTTAGTGGTGAGCCTTGTGGTTAATTAAAAGGAGTAATGGCTTAGATCACTAGCTGATACTGGTGACAGCAGCAGCATTATACTTGAGGAATATACCACAAAATAACTCATCAGAAGTGATTAAATCAAGAAAATCACCTGGGATCCACTGAAAAATCTTGCTTGTGAATTTTCACTCCCTGGATTCAATCGTAAGAAACAAATCTCCTGCATGATAATCTAGATGATAAAGATATCAGATACATTAGCACATCTAAAAAAGCAAATGACAATGATAATATTTGTTTTTTCCGTTCTCAAATTTTAGATGCTTCTAATCAAAGGTCTCTAAACTTTAGATGACAATAAATCACATGTGTTTCACGAACCTTTTTATAATTAAAAATGTTTAGCTCTAAACAAAGAGCAGTCAAAAGATATTTAACATGCTGGCATAACCAAATGACAATAAATAAAAGACTGATCTAAATAAATATTATCATAATGAAATATCAGTTAGTCAAGACTCCAATCTCTCACGATTAGAAAACAAGAGTAGTCTTTCATAAATTCCTTAATATAGGATATAATTTTTCTATCTCAATTCTCACATAGAGCATACCATTCATTGTCCAATACAACCTCATCTAAAAAGCTGATTCCAAATGTTAAACCATAAGAGATTGAGTGAAGATATTGCAACAGACACTTATTTTGCTAATGAAAAATCAAATGAAGGGTACCACTGTGCATAAGTAGGTTTTGGAATTAGCACTAAAATGCTGTTGTTTGCAGGGATAACGACTGGCATACTTAGTCTTCATTAGAAAACATGGTAATCCTTCCTCTCTTTGGCGTTCTTTTCCAAATGCTTGTGACAAATCCAATGTCATTTTATGAAGTTCTTGTCTACCAGGGTTAGCAGTTAATTTGCTGCCAAAAACTTCAATCATGGACTCTTGACCATTCAAAGTGTTTCTGTCTTTCATTGGGGTAGCGTCTGTATCCCAGGTGACAGTTGTATCATGAAGTTTTCCAAATGATGATGTGCAACATTTAGCTGTGCCAAAAGAAGCCGCTATTGAAGGAATTGAAGCCAAGAAATATGAAAAGTTTGAATGAAACATGAAAATTGAAAAGCTGGATTTACCCTGATCCTTCAAAGTTTATAAAACTACAAGATTTTGGTAGGGAGTGGATATAAGAAAGAGCAGATTTTCCTTTCAACAATATGATTGATCTTGATAAGGATTCAGAGCGTTTTTAACATGTATATAGTAATATGGAAGTTGATAAGAAAATTAAGCGGTGCCTGGTGATTTTGAATTAATTTGAGATTCCCAATGAACAGAACTGTCTCAAAGATAAGTGGATTTATGAAGCAACACAAAACGGGATCTTTTTCTAGTTTTGCTAGTGACGTTTTGGGTGCAGTCAAATTCATGGAGTGTCTTTTGCGCCCGTTATAAATGACTTGACATTCCACATCTTTTGGTCACAATGATGACATGGAACACAATGGAGATATAATTGAAGTTAAAGAGACATTACATATGGAGATTCCTAAAAAACGGAATGAGGCCAGGATATTTTAATTTTGAATCATGAAAAGAGCACCGTATATGTTTTTTTCCAATTATATGAGAATTGATAGCAAACTTAGTTTTGCCACTTTAAGGGTGTGGCTTCAAGGGAAGCCCCGCTGATCCATGTTTACTGATTTAGCATTCAGATATGAATTTGTAATGGTAGCAGAATATGTTGATGACTGCCTTGTTGTTGGAAGCAAGAAAGAATTCAACAACATGATTGATTGCCTCAAAAGTTATGGTTTTGGTTTAAAAGTGGAGGGCAATCTTATTGGCTATTTCAGTTGCTCAATTCAAGTAAATCAAGAGAAAAAGACTACATTTGTGATAAAATTGCTTTCTCTCCACTACATCTTCTTTTTAAGTGAGCCGTTTTTGTCACACAACATCCTTACAGTCATGGAAAAATGCTTTGCTATGATTTGGTAGCAAAATTGATATGCTATTTGTATTAATGCAAGAGAAATTCAAGATGTCTTTGAGAGATGAAGGTAATTTTCATTTATTGAAGAGCATACAATGCAGTGAAGACTGCTGCAAGCACTGGCATCATCAGACTACATAAGCCTGACGAGGATGGACTAGAACAATTTACTTGTCCGTAATAAGGAGATCCATCCAAACAACTTGTGCATGGTTCACCTTCTCTCTCTCGTCCTACTACATTGAAAGTACCAGGTGGACAGAGAACCCCGTCGCACCCAAAATTCCCGACATCCCCTCCATTCCAACCTGAATTATCACAAAGAGTGATAGGTAGCTCCGATATCTTATTCGCCCTCAGATATAAAGTTAAACTCTCGAACCTATCCAATTCGTCCGGAACCCATCCTGTCAGCAGGTTATTCGAAAGGTCAAGCTGGATAGGAGTGGTCGATGTTATTCGATCAAACAATTTTCGAGGTATAGTGCCGTAGAACTGATTATCAGAGAGATCAACGTTTGACAAAGCCTTGTTGAATTCAAATGCTGGTAATTGACCTGAAAACTCATTGTCGCCCATCCTTAATGTTTTGAGAAATTTAAGTTTGGAAATATTCTCTGCTGATATTGTTCCAGAATATTTGTTGTTTCCCACACTTAGGTAACGCAAATGCGATAGTTTAAATAGCTCTTCACTAAATTTTCCTTTCAACTTGTTGAATCTCAAATCAAGGAAAGTCAAAGCTGGTGCTTTCGAAATTCCGGTTAATCCTTTAAGGCCAGTAGAGTCCAGACGCAAAGTTGTCAGCTTTTTGGCTTTTTCAATATTTTTAAATGTGAATTGAATGGGGTTGGAAAACAATTCAATTTTTTGAAGTCCTGGTAACTCATATAACTCTGTCGGTGTAGCACCTACTAGATTGTTTGAGCCAAGATTAATAGATGTCACACTTCCGTTCTCACATACGATTCCATACCAAGAGCAAAAATCATCCCGCGTGGTCCAACCATCATTTTTGTACCACATGCTCCCACCACATGCTTGGAACAATGCCAATAAAATCATCCTTTCATCGACAGGTACGCCACAAGCAGTACTTCCATAGTATTTTGCAACACCTGGTAAAGGACATTTGGAACATTTCTCTGTTTTAATCTCTCGTCCTAGCGAGCTAAAGTATTCAGGTTTACAGAGAAATCCATCGCATCCAAACCTTTTGATGGCTCCATTCATCCACTTCGTTTTGTTGCAAAAAGTCGGAGAAAATCCCGAAATTTTATTTCCTTCTAATTGAAAATTCAATTCCTTTATTGCAATGATCGATTCAGGGACGGTTCCGCTGAGTAAGTTATGAGACAAGGTAATGTTCTGTATCGATCTCGAAGCCCAAAGTAAATCATACGGAATCTCCCCAGTAAGGGAATTCCCATCCAATAGCAAATAAGATAACTTTGGATTTTCGTTGAAAGCAGGAATTTTACCTGAGAGACGTGGTCCTGGCTTTTCCAACCTAAACGCTGAAAACATTTCAAGACTGGGGAGGCTGGAAATCTCACTTGGAATTGAACCAAAGAACAGGTTTTCACTAAGTTCTGAAAAAGCAATTAGCAATCAAGATATAATTACACAAAGGTCGGAAACATGAATGCGTACCTAAATTTTGTAAGTTTGTCAACATTCCAATTTCCGATGGGATTGACCCAGATAGCTCATTATCAAAAGCATACAAGTTTTCAAGGTTGGAAAGATTCCCAATCTGTGTTGGTAATGTACCAGAGAACGAGTTAAATGAAATGAAAATTCCTCTCAGCGAGCTCTTCAGGGCAAATAATTCTTGAGGAAATGGTCCTGAGATACCACACTCGGTTAAGTGAATTTCTTCGAGGTGCTGGGCGTGTGAAACGCCGCGAATATTCTGGATTCGAGTACCACTGAGCAACAGAATCTCAACCTTATTTGTTGATGGCATTCCCCCAATATTAATGAACAAATCACGATTATCCTGGACATCAAATATTCTTAAGGAAGGTAGATTCCACAATCCATTTGGAACAGTTCCGACAAGATTATTCCCCTTTAACCAAATGCCTGTGACACCACTGTCGTCGTCGCTGCTTCCGTCATCACAAAGTATTCCCTCCCAACTGCAAATAGGCTCGGTGGTTCTCCATAGTGAATGAGAGGTCCACGACACACCTCCAGTATCAAGGTAGAATTGCAAGAGAATTTCTCTCTCCAGAGCACTATTCTCACAAGTGTTTACACCAAAGTACTTGGAAAAATCGTTCGAAATTGTTTGACAAGGCAGACATGGCGCGTCAACTGATTCTTGGCGTCCAGTCGAAGTAAATGTCCCTGGTGGGCATGCTATCTACAAGGACTAGGTTAGAGTTAATGAGAGTTATGAATAATTTGGAGTCATTCAAAAACCTACCGCATTGCAAGACCCGATTTTGCCCACGTCATTTTGCATCCAGCTATTCTTACTGCAAAAGTCATTACTAAGAGAGGTAATTTTGTTTCCAACTATCAATAAGTCCAGCGCCTCGAAACTTCTGAGTTGAGTAGGAATGTCACCTGTAATGTCATTGTTACTTAAATACACTGTCACACTATCGTTTCGTTGTACAGAATTTAACATGAAATCAGGAGGAATTGAACCAGTCAAATGATTGTTTGAGACATCAAAATACCAAAGCCTAGGAGCATTTAGGAAGCTTGGAATCGTACCCGTGATGAGAGAGACGCTGTGTTGATCATACAGCGAAAGCTGCTCCAAGGTGGCTAAATTGTTAAAGGAACTCGGGACTGTTCCACTTAAAAAATTGTTAGGAATGATAAATTCACGTAGTTTAGTGAGTTTGGAGATTGATTCATTAGGAAGAGTCCCTGTGAATTTATTTCCGAAGGCGTAGAACTCCTCCAAATTGGATAATTTACTAATATGACTTGGAATAGTTCCGTTGAAGAAGTTGAAAGATAGAAACAATGAAGTTAGCTTTGTCAACTTTAAAATCTCTTCAGGAAATGTACCAGTCAGGCCATTGTCAGTCAAGTGAAGACTCTGAATAGCTTTAGCGTTTGAAATGCCTTTTGTGGACCATTGTCCCGTCGAGGACAATATCAAAGAATTTAATTTTGAATTGGTTGGAATTCTTTTCAAGTGCAAAGGCACATGATTGCCTAAATAGATACGGATATTATTGTTAAAAACGTGATGATGAATCTAGGCAAAGTACAAGCGAGCACACTCACCCTTTAGATCCAATTTCACCAAAAATTCAAGTTTGAATATGAATGAGGAAATATCATGATCAGCCTCCAGACCATTTGACTCCAAGTTAATTTCAGAGACAAAACCGTCTTCATTGCATACTATGCCAAACCATATACAATGTGACTTATCCGAGTTCCAATTAGTTTGATCAACCCAATTTGTTCCGTTGAGTGCATCATAGAAAGCAACTAAGATATCCCTCTCAGAATTAGCGTCTATACCGTAGCTCCTGCATTCTGTAGAACCATAAAAAGGCGCATCCTGAGTTGGTGGGCACTGCTGACAAACCTGATCTGTTGATATCTGCTTCCCATCTGGGGCGAAATATCCCGGCTTGCAAAGAATAGCATCGCAGCCAAAGCTTGATACTTTACCATCCATCCATTCGGATTCTAGGCAAGTTTTGTCTGAAATATGAATTAGCTCATTCTCAGCCAGGTCAATGTTAAGGAAATTAAATTTAGTCAGGGAGGATGAAAGTGAACCACTTAGACGATTGTGCCTTAAATTTATGTTCATAACTGGGCCATTTTCGGGACAGCTGGCAAGGAAATTGTCAGGGATTGTTCCTGATAAGTCATTATAACTTAGATCGAGCTGAGTCAATACGGATGTGCTCAAAAAGCTCAAAAGAGAACCAGTTAGCAGCTTATCACTCTTTTGGCTATTAAATGAAATGGACTGCAAGAGGGGCAGGCCATTCAGTTCCAAAGGAAGGTTTCCCGAAAGCATATTTTTAGACATATCCAATTCCGATAAGAGTTTCAGATTTCCCAATTCCGTTGGAATGAATCCTGTTAGGAAATTTCCATGCAAATCTAGATATTGAATTTTTGTGAGCATGCCGATTTCAGAAGGAATGGAACCAATAAATAAGTTGTAACTCAAGAACAGCTGTTTAAGGTTCGTTAAAGTAAACAAATCAATAGGAATTGTTCCTTTGAATTGGTTTCCGGCAAGATGAACTTCGGAAAGAGTATTGGAAGCCTGCCCAATACCATCAAGAGAACGAACATCTGCGTTCGATATCTTCAATGTTACTAGCTTTTTGGCTTCGGATATTCTTTGAAATGAAAGCTGCACTTGATTATCGGTAAAACTCAAAAGTTTAATGTATGGGAGGCTGAAAATTTCATCAGGAATTTCTCCTTTCAGATTATTGTTCAAGAGTTCGATCTCCACACCCCAAATTCATCATTCTTCCCGTTGCAAACAATGCCTTCGCGAAGACATATAGGAACCCCAACTTTAGTCCAGTTTTCCTTGCGATGCCACTGTTTACCGCCAGTTGCCCGAAACAAATTATCAAGAACCAATCTTTCCTCGTTGATTGTTTGGCCTTCACAGGAGACACTACCAAAGTATTCTGCGGTTAAGCATTCACTGCATGATGCATCGCTTGTAACTCCTAGCTTGCCGAACGAATTGAAGGTTCCCTTGGGACATAAAATAGCATCACAGTTATTATTCAGTTTTCCAACTGTTCCGTCCATCCATAGAGATTTAGAACAGAGAGAATTATCGATTCCAGTTATTTTGTTTCCTTCCAGCATAATATCTAGTGCCTCAAAATCAACAAGCTCTTTAGGAATCGTTCCTGATAATTGATTATGAGCAATGTTTACATAGAGGAATTCGGACTTATTGCGAATACCTTGAAGAAAGCTGGAAGGTATAGATCCCGACAGCTTATTGTTCTCGAATGAAAGTTCTTCCAAATCAGAAAAGCTTTCGAAAGCTGGTAGTTTGCCTGAAACCAGTCCATTCACATTATGAATTGTGAGACGTCGGAGATTTTTCATTTCTGATAGCTCAGAAGGTATCTCGCCTGAGACTCTATTCATTGCAAAATCAAGCTCTACCATATCTTTCAGATGTCCTATTTCAGTTGGAAGCGGCCCTGAAAGATTATTATTGAAGAACAACAGTCTACACCAAATGGACATAGAGTAAGTTTGAAGTGTTTATCATGAAAATCGTTCACAATTAATTTTACCTTTTCAACTTGGTTAGTTTTCCGATTTCTGTAGGAATGGTTCCAGCTAAGCCCGAAGATTGCATCTGCAAAGTACGCAAACTCGTCATGGTGAATAATTCTGAAGGGATTGAACCTGCTGGTAGCTCAAGACTATCAAGATAGATTTCACTCAATGCGTTTGCGTTTGCAATACCTTTAATACTTGAAATTTTGGTTCCTGAAAGATCCAAGTGACTCAAAGCTTTAGCTTTTTCTAGTCCGGATAAACCAGAAGTTATGTCAAGCTCAATAGCATTCAATGAGAGATCAAGGATTTTTAGTCCTGTCATACCAAGTACTTCAGAAGGTAGCGTTCCAACTAATCCGTTCTTGGATAAGCGTAAAGATATGATTGTATTGCCGTCTGAGCACTCCACACCATACCACAAGCAGTATTTTATTGAATTAGTGTCTATATCAACCCAATTTGTTGAATCCAAAAGGGCATCAAACTCGCTCCAACCGTACGTCTCGTTCCACGATGAGCCATCCAAAGCATCGTAAAGCTTACCAATCGCTAACCAATCCTTGATTTCCTGGCTAGAATTATCTTCGCAAGCCATGGATCCATAATATGAAGATGTTGATGGACACTCCGTGCAGTTTTCAACTTTCGTAGCACGACCGTACATATTCCAAGTACCTTTTGGGCAAAGTAACGCGTCACACCCCAATTCTTCCACTTGTCCTATCATCCATGAAGTTTGCTGACAGAATAATGGGTCTACAAATGAGATTCGATTACCAGTAACATCTAAATTCAGTGAACTAAACTTCAATAACGAAGTTGGAAGGCTTCCAGTCAATAAATTTTGTGACAATCCGATTGTTACCATGGATGATGTCAGATTGGAAACTTGCAAAAATTGAGAAGGGATGCTACCTGTAAACGAATTTCCATCTAATTTTATGTCCGCCAAGAAAGGCGATTTGTGAAACCAAGGCAAGGGTCCACTCAATGATCCTTTTTTCAATTGTGAGTTATGGATGGCGAAGACTTCCAAATTAATCATTCCCGAGACGTCGCTGGAGAGTGATCCCGAAAAATTATTTTCGGAAAGAGTAAACACTCTCATCCTTTGCAAGCGCCCAACTTCAGTTGGGATATTTCCAGATAAGTCGCTACCGTAAAGATACAACTTTTCAAGAGCTTCCATTTCACCGATTTCTGAGGGGAGAGTTCCAGTAAATTGATTAAAGCTAAGAAAAAGATCGGCCAACTGAGTTAAGCGGAACAACTCTGAGGGAATGGGTCCTCCCAACTTATTGGCAGTCAAGTGTAACTGTTTCAATGATTTGGGAGCATCACCTATACCTTTCAAGCTTGTTAAGGAATTCCCAGAAAGATCTAGAAGATGTAAATTAGACTCCGTGACATCTGCAAATCCTGTGAAATCTCCATCTCGAAGAGTATTATCTTTCATATTGATTTGCGTCAAGTGACGCATTCGATAGATAATTTTCGCCACCCGACCAACCAGATTGTTTTGTGACAGTGAAATTGCTTGGACATTACTCGAAGCATCGCATTTAATACCAAACCATGTACAAACAGACGTATCAGACATCCAATTCGTGGAATTTCTCCAGCGAGGGCCATCCGTAACTTGATAAAGTCGTTGCAATGCTTTCAAGTCGTCGACTTGAGCAGCAAGCAAGACTTTTGCCTTCAGAACTATCCAAATCAAAGGAATCAGTTTGAAACGCATCTTCAATTGTCTCATGAACTTGGAAATTAACTTTTTGATTGGTTTGAAATTTGTTTTTTTGGACGGCAAGTGTAATTTATAGACCAGCGTAAAAAGCAATGCTACCAGTTTGAATTTGGAACATACTAACTACTACGGTGATTTTTTGTCTCACAAATCGTAAAAGCACACAAGATATTTCGATGCAATTTTGAACAGAAAAAGGGGAAAGGGTGCGCAGGCTCCCCCTCCCTTCCCATCCCAAAATTTAAAAACCTATCTTATTTTTCGTTAAGATCAAATGATTGATCATGTATCCCATGCTTAACTTTGCATTTTGGAATCCTCAAGCAATACCTTCTCATCTATGCATTATTTAACATCTATAAGTACGTAATTTAGTGAGTGGATGTAGACTGCATGAAAATAGTGCGTGAGATTGAGTAAGTGAGAGTGAAAGTGAACGCGGGCAATTGAGTGAGTGAATTGGTGCTGCTCCATGTTGATAGAATGTAGTGTAAATTATGACCTAAATTACAATAATTCATCATTGAATCAATATTTAACCTTAATAGTTGGATATCAAGATAAAAAGAGGTGGAATCATGTACTCCCCATTTTTAAACAACAAATATTGAATGTGTCCATATTTGGAGGATGAAAAACATTTATTGTCGATCCTAATTGGTAGTAAGGGAAAAATGACAAGTCCATAAATAGAATTTCAAACTGGTACATCAAATATATTCATTATCGAGAATTGCTTAAATCAGCGGCACTGGACGTCTCCAATACTAATACGCACATTCATCTCATAGACTATATATATTTACAGGCTGACGAATACTCATATGCTAGATTAATATTTTCAACATCGCATTATTTGTCGACCCGTTCAATTTGGAATGCCATTTGCCTGCAACATCGTACTTTAGACTTAGTGCTCCTTCAGAGGAGAAAATCGACGGATGTTTTACCCTTTGAATCGCTTTCTCCATTTGAACGTATCAGTTCTATCTTGAGACAACTAGTGCTGCAAGCGAAGGGTATTAATCAGCTTCCGGAAAATTCTGGAATGTGTGTGCTAACCAATGATCACTGAGTGGTGACTTTTACTCAGGTGACTTATATCTTTTAAATGTCTCTCTATTTATCATCTTCTTACAAATCAAATGTACAGACCACAAAGTTTCAAATGTCGCAAATGTTACAATAATTAGAACGACGTAAGGTTTTTCAATGTAGACAAGTAAATCAGATATAAGAAACAATAAAGCTTGCAAATCTTTGGGGAATATTTAACGTATGGCTTTAAATTCTCGGGAATAGACAACACATAGTTACTAAATCTCTGACCAACGAGCAGCACACAGATGGCCAGAGCGGAAGTCAAAAACCAGCACTATCACTGAAACACATCCATGTAGCGTGAGAAAGTTCTTGAGATTAATCGTAAAGTCCAAACCAGAGGCAAGACTAATCTTGAAATAGAAGATTCTACGAGAGCACTAAGGATAATTAACACTTAAATGTCAAGAATAAACAAACATGATTGAAGATATATAGGTTTTTACAAGAAATGCCAAAGCTATGTGTGCTGTAATATGTGGGCTGCAAGGAATAAAAGGAAACATATAAGTGAGGTTTGAACCCACTAACCTCAGAATAGTTTACCTTAAGAATTACTTAAGGAAATGAAATATGTTTACTTGAACAGTTTGATTAGACAATAAGGTCCAACATCAATTATTAAACGTACTAACTAAACCCATAGCTTAGTTAATTAAACTAACAGTGCGGTTAAAACGCCCTATCAAAAATAGGGCTTATTTACAAGTGCCGAAGTGCACTCAAGATTCACTGGAAATTTCAGTGATCAAGGTTGAATCAGATAACTTCTACAACTAAAAAGTATTATAATTAATTGAATTACACTT
>CAAAJI010000098.1:29140-40833 GCA_900642245.1 Fragilaria radians | reverse complement strand
ATGTATTCTGTTGGCGATTGGCTGAGTGATGTGCTGTGCAACGACTCTTCGTCGTATTGCTGGAGGAAGAGTCGAGCTCTCGCTTGTAAAGAACCCTCGTAGACTTTCGAAGCGAAATGTGTATCAGAAGATGATGATGACACTAATGCGGTATCTATATCTTCGATTCTGCATAATCTTTGATTGCCACGAAATATCTTTGAATCTTTAAGGGAGCCATGGTGACACTCCATTAATTCCGCTTTCTGGTGACTGAGCGGGACATGTGTTTGTTGCGTTTTGTGTTTTAGTTCTTTTGACTTAGATGGTTGTGTTGTATCCTTAAAGCTGTGAATATCTTCTTGCATAGACAGTGATGGATCTTTTACTAACTGCGATGTGGAAGAAGTTGAGCTCCAAGAGATATCGTAAAGTTCTTCAGCAATCCTTCTTTGGGCTTCAATGGCGTCAAAAACACCTTTCTTAGCATCCTCGTTTGAATGTTGTCGATGCAAATTTTGATTCAGGAATGAGCTGTTGACTCCACGATTGGAGTATGTAGTACTCTTGGTATCTCTTGCTTCATGATGTTCAGCGATTTTGCGGCTTGCTTGAAAAGCCGGAAAAGAGCAATCGACATCATTCGATGTACTTTTCATTTCAAATTTTGACGTTCACCTACTTGTATTTTTCGAGAAAAACAACGAAAAAATCCGATAGAGAAAACCTACAATTTAACGTCTCTTTGGGAAGTTGACATATACGTAATATTGAAAAACAAGGGAAAGGCGAAGTCCTCTGACTTCGATTAATTTGTTACAGTTACAAAGCAAGATGAGTTACCAAGGTTAAAAAATGCTGCTGAATAAAATAAACCTCCTGAGCATACAGAAAGGAAGTGATATGGAGAAAGGTATCTTACTTAATTGGAGAGCGTAGGCCAGACAAAGATAACGTAAGATGTTAGAAAGATATTAGTGGAAGTTATGATCAAAAACAGTTGTAGACATGCGAGCAAAATAAAGACCTAAATGAAGTGCAACTCCGATCAAACCAAGTATATAGAAATCTAGTGCCTAAGGTACTATTTCACCTTTTTGGCATTGCAACTTTCCTTAATTGTGGCACATTTTCCCTTTGTTTTCAAGGCCAACAATCCTCCTTTAAGTACTTCCTTATGAGGGAAAATTCGCATTCGTATGTTTTAATTTTAATGATACAAGCATCTAGAGAATGCTAAAGTGAGTATTAATTACGACAGGTGTAGGAGTTATTCTTGAATAAAAGGTTCTCACTCAGTATATCACATGTTAATGTTACAAAAGTTTTTGTTATATGGTTTACATTTGCATTGATGATAGAGTGATCGTTTGTGAATAATAACGAGATGAGAGTATGAATCTTATGTAAAATTGGATCTAATAGAGCTTGCTCTTAAGTGCAACTTCAAGAAATGGGAGATTCAAATTAAGAAATAGGTGTTTCTGTAATTTTCAACCATTCAATCATTCAAAGTAACTTGTTTCATCTAATAGTTATCAAACTCGTTTCGCTTTATATTGTTGCTATTTGAACGTCTACACTTTGGCTGTCAATTCAGGAATAGCTTCAAATAGATCCGCTTTGAGTCCATAATCGGCAACGCTGAAAATCGGAGCTTCTGGATCGGTATTTATGGCAACAATTGTTTTGCTATCCTTCATTCCACTTAAATGTTGGATAGCACCCGAAATTCCCACCGCAACATACAATGCTGGTGCAACCACCTTCCCTGTTTGTCCAACTTGCATGTCATTAGGGACCATACCGGCATCGACAGCTGCGCGGCTCGCCCCGACTGCTGCACCCCACTTGTATGCCAAGGCTTCTAACATTCCAAAGTTTTCTCCCGACTTCAACCCTCGACCACCTGAAATGACAATTGAGGCTGAACCCAAATCCGGACGATCTGTCTTGGAAACACTTTCGTGTAACCATTTGGCCTTTTCGAATGGCTGTACTTCGATTGTTTCCACAGGCGTATCCGAAAGATCTACCAGCTCTGCCTTATCAAAAGAGGTAGGTCTTACGGATATAAGCTTGATACTATCTGTGGATTTAACTTTGACCAAGGCATTTCCAGCATACATAGGTCGAATGAATACGTCTATCAGATCATCAATCAAATTTGTTGAGTAAGACGATTCGACGCTTTGACTCAAGTAAGCAATACGTACCAGGCTCAATAATCTGCGTAACATCCGTGACAGGCGATAGTGATAATAGCGCCGCAGCTCGTGGAACGACTGTGGAACCAAATTTCGAAGAGGGTGCCACAATGTGACCCCATTTTTCAGGCGAGCCTTTGTTACCGACTGTGGCTTCCACGGCTGCAGCAACAGTCTCCGTCAAATGATCCTCACAGTTTACATGGTATATACGTGAAATACCCTTCGGAATTTGAGAAGGAAGTGTAGAATTGACCACTAATAATGAAATGTCCTCACCTCCCAACTGATGGGCTGCAGTTACAGTGGAGCATGTTGCTGGAGATAAGCAGCCCTGTGATAACGGTTCAGCAATGACTAATGTTGATGCGCATCGTGCTAGAGCATATGCATATTTACTGGGATGATGATTTAGGAAAGAACGAGATACGGAAATCAACATAATTCTTGCAATATGCAATGATCCACCAGAGAAAGTGAAAATGGGCAAGATTGAATTGTTTTTGCGAGTACTTTTTAACGGTGATGTAGTACTTAAAGTACGAGTAGCAATTTTTTTTGAAGGTGCCAAGAATTCCCCTTGATGATGCGAACCCCAATCCATCGCGTCGTTTGCGAAAGTCAAAATGAAATGTATTTTCCTCGACCACACGATTGATGTCAAGTTGGATTTCCATTTCCACCCTGAATAGCCTAAGATACCGCTTACAAAGAATAGCAGCAGCAACAACCACGACGACGCAAACGGCAAAAACAACTAATTGCAAACTTCAACACCCCGTAATATAATTCTGACTTTATATTAAATTAATAACATCAATGTCTGGAATCTTTGTTGTTGCTGCCAAACGCACCCCCTTTGGGTCGTTCGGTGGTTCTCTTAAAGCCATGACGGCTACACAGCTGGGTGTCGTATCGACAAAGGCTGCGCTATCCGGTATCGATCCAGCTCTTATTGATCACGTAATTTTTGGTAATGTTATTGGCTCATCCAAGGATGCTGCTTACCTGTCGCGTCACATTGGATTGCAGAGCGGGATTCCCATCACTACGCCTGCTTTGACGTTGAATCGTTTGTGTGGGTCTGGATTTGAAACTGTCGCGCAAGGGGCCAATTTAATTCGATTGGGAGAAGCTCAAATGGTCGTATGTGGTGGGACTGAAAACATGTATATGGCACCCCTACAAGCAAATGGATTACAGGCTCGTTGGGGTGTACCTCTCGGAAGTGGACTAAACTTGGAGGATGCTCTTTGGTCAGGTCTGACGGATGCCCATACTAACACACCGATGGGAGTGACGGCAGAAAACTTGGCAAAACAATATTCAATTTCTCGACAAGAATGCGATGAGTATGCCATACGGAGTCAAACATTGTGGTCTGCAGCAAACCAAGCAGGAGTCTTTAAGGCTGAAATGGCGCCCATTGAAATTGCTACTAAGAAGGGTGGAGTTACTATTATGGATACTGATGAACATCCTCGTCCAGATTCTACTTTGGAATCCATTTCGAAACTCAGACCAGTCTTTGCAAAAGATGGTGTCGTAACTGCCGCAAACGCATCGGGTATATCGGATGGAGCTGGTACCATCATCTTGGCTAGTGAGGCCGCTGTCTCCCAGTACAATCTGACACCATTGGCTCGCTTGGTGTCTTCTGCAGTAACTGGTTGTGAACCCACTATTATGGGGATCGGTCCTGTTGAGGCGATTCGGAAGGCACTCATCAAGGCGGATTGGTCCATCCAAGATGTGGATCGCGTGGAAATTAATGAAGCCTTTGCGGCTCAGTATTTGGCCTGTGAAAAGGCGTTGGAATTGGATCGAACAAAGACCAACTGTCATGGTGGTGCGATTTCCCTTGGGCATCCCCTAGGCGCATCTGGAAGTCGCATCACAGCCCATTTGGCACATGAGTTTGCAACTGGATCTGGGAATCGCTACGTGGGAGCTGCTTGTATTGGAGGTGGACAGGGTATAGCGGTTGTGTTAGAACGACCATAATAGTTTGTTTGCTGCAATTAATAACTTTTTCTAGATATAATTGACCTTCGCTTGACCCTCGCTTGGATGAATATTTAAACGCATTAGTCTTTTCGGTAGGATAGGATTCGATCACATTTCTCTCCTACACAAAATTGACGAATCCATATTTCTTGACAAATGAGACCAGAATAATTGATATAACTTGAAAAATACTCTCAATAGTAATTTTTACCAAAGTTGCGATTAATTATTTGATGATATGTGTCGTTAAACCAGCTATCTGTGTTAAAGTAGGCTACTACAAGCAAAGAAATTTATGAGAAGGTAGGAATGAAAGGGTCCATCCTCGGCAATTTACTATTTTCCAATTAGCATTTTCATTTTCCTTGCAAGCTTTGGTACGTCGATGGTCGTAGATTGTCTTAATCGGTTGCAGCTTGCTCGGGATTTATAACCTGTATTGTGAGATGTACCAGCGTGATTTCTATGTAATGCAGGGGGGGGGGATTTCGGTGAGTACATTGGATACAGTTTCGGATCATTTGTAGGAGTTATTCAAGGCTGTATCTATTGATGCATTTGCTATTGGTTTGGAAGTTACACCTTCGATACCTATCTCTTGAAAATACTCCATTTACGTACCGAATCAGCGTGCCATTCCCTCGACTTCGAAATCGTTTGGCAGCACTTTTATTCGTCTTGAGGCAACTTTTGAACCTACAACTCATTGAAAATAATGATGTCGGTTGTACAGAATTAGCCATCATAGTCATCCATGACGATGGACGAAACAAAGAAGATGTCATCATGGATAGAGGACGAAACATGTTGGGAGCCTTATGAATTCCGAGGTTGGAGCCAAGTACTTATTCCAACACTACCAGTAATTATTTCCTCTGAGCCATAGGAAATTTTCAGTAAAAATAACGGTACAATTTTTTCCAAGCCAAGCCATTATGAAGAGAGTTATACATTTATGGACAGGTGGTTAATGTATTGGCAATCGCACACAAGCAAGGCGTTAAGTCGTGGGAGACAATAGGGAATTCAAAATCGAAACAATTTAGCGATCCAAATGAGTCACATGATCGACAAACCCCTGATTGTAGTGGCTATAAGCTCAAAGCAACAACGATAAAAAGAATTTATTCAAATCACTGCTCTAAGGATCATTCCTTGTTATTAAAAATTTCTTACGAAATTGTCCACCACCTCGATGATTACGAATCTAATATTAATCTGGCTATGCCTTCTCAAAGTTGTAGGCAGTGTAGCACCCCCGCATCCTGATTTCGCAAAAGAGTACAACTCTAAGAAGCGTGCCCATCGTCTTCGTCGCCGTCAAATGTCACAAAATTCTACGGGTATGAAGCTAACCCATTTATCACCCGAGTTTTGTCATGCCCTCTCGAACGACAACTGTCTTCAATGGGAAAATCAATTCTCACATCGGACCCGAATAACACGGAACTTAGTAGAGTCCACCGGCAGCCTCAAGGTTTTGGTATTGTGTGTGCGATTCCAGGACCATCAGTCTAGAAAACTTCCGTCAAGAGACGAAATAGATTATTTTTGGAATGCAGGACCTGGTCAGACCGATTCGCAACTGCTCCCCACCGGCAGTGTAGCCGAATATTTGCGACATAACTCCTATAACAAGTTCTGGCTGGAAGCAGAAATCATGGATTGGATGACAACAGATAACACTGAAGCATTTTATGCTGCTGGTGTATCTGGCCAAGGTGCTCAACTGTATAAAGCTTTTGATCCAATTTTGGATTACTTGGATAACGTTGGGGAAGATTTTTCAATCTATGACAATGACGGCGACGGAGTTCTCGACTCCGTTATTATGGTACATTCTGGTTATCCTGCCGAAGCCGGAGCGTTTGATTGTGTTGGAGGCTTTTACACTGATCGAATCTGGTCCATACCATTGATGTGTATGATGATGACGGTTGGGTTTCTTCCGATGGAAAATATCGATTGGGAACACATACCGTTGTTTCTGCGCTTCGCCCACCACCAGAGGAATATAGTGATAGATGTGACAGTGGTTTGGCGCGTATCGGCATTGCAACTCACGAGTTTCTTCATACCTTTGGCCTTCCTGATCTCTACGAAACCGATCCTTGGGGACAAGTTGGCTATGGTAGTGGAAATTACGACATCATGTCGGATCCGCATGGCGTCGATGGTACACAGATATTCCCAAGTAATTTGAGTCCATGGAGTAAGATGAAAATGGGCTGGATGAATCCTATAGAAATAATAAATGACGGAGAGTACTTCATTACTCCATCGGCACTTGATCCTAAAGTATACATAATTCGAAATTGGTTCCGTGAAGGAGAGTACTTATTGATCGAAAACCGACAACCAATTGGCTATGACTCTCTGCTGTGGGGCGGGGGTCTACTGATTTGGCACATAGATGATAACGTGGAGAATAACAACGAAGCAGGATTTCCCCAAATGTCGGGATGGCCAGGAAACGGACTACATTATCGAGTTGCAGTCTTAGGCGCAGACCATAAATACCACCTTGAAAGAGGCATAAATGCAGGCAACCGTCGTGATTTTTGGGTCAAAGGATGTGAGCTAGTACCAGGTCCATTGGAATCCGACGCGAAAAACTTTTCATTGTACCCCAATTCAAATTCTTACACAAATGGCCCCACCGGAATTCGAATAACCGATATTTCTCCTTCACGGCATCGAATGTCGTTCAAAGTCGAAGGTTTGAAACCTCTTGGACCTCCAACTTCAAGGCCGAGTCCGTCTCCGACTCCTCGACCTACTCCAACAGTTAGACTTAGTCCGTATGAGCCTTCTCTCACCCCAAGTGTATCGTCAAACAGTGTACCTGTCAGTTTTACAGAACTCGAAACGAAAACGCCTACTGCATCACCAAGTATTCAATTGGCAACAGTCATGCCCGTAACAGAATATCCAACAATTCGCCCATCGACATTTTCTACAACGAATGTTCCTTCATTCATTGCTCCCACTCCACTCGATTCCCAATCCATCTCTCCGGTTTATTTGAGAACCAGAAATCCAAGTACTTTGCCAACTGAAACGCAAACGACTTTAATACCTTCCACCTTGTCTAATGAAGAATCACCGATAATGGCAAGTAATGAATCATCCATTATGCCATCTTCATCTCCGATCGAAATGATATACGCCCCATTTGGAACCATGATGCCTTCTGAGACATTAGATCAATCAGCAGAACAATTTCCTTCATTAAGCACTGTTGTATCTACGCCAACAAAGATGTTATCTCCAATCTTTACTTTCCATCCAGCCATTGATAAAACGTGGGAGCCGCACACCAAAACTCCGGAGTACAATCTTTTTGAATCACCGAATTGGAGCCATATTCTGAATCCGGAGTCGCCATCTATGCAAGGTAAGCTGCAGAATTATTTTCCCCTTTTTTTGTCTTTTTTGCCATCACTTCTAACGCAATTTTTTCAGGTTTGCCCTCGGGAAGTTCCTTTCCAAGCAATACACCAAGCGCTGAACCATCATATTCAACAAGTGAAGCAACCCCTTTCAAAAATTTGCTGGCGCCATCTATAGAGCCATCGGGAAGCGACTTACCCAGCTCAATGCCAAGCTTTCTTCCAAGTGCCTTTATATAGTAGAATAACACTTCTTTGATTTCAGACAATCAAAATGTAAAACAAGGGAAGCATCGCCGGATCTTTTTCTCAAGATTCAAATCGAGAGAAAAGTGATAATCAAATATGAGTCTCCTGCTTTATCAAAGTAATCCATAGCCTAAACAATTTTCCATATGACTGATTATACCTTGCTACAACTTTGCTGGACAAGCAAGGCATTCTGTTGCAATTTAAAATTTCCCTTTCATTAAATATGCCCCAGTACCCCTTGAAGAGTTGAAATAAAATATTCCTTATGAATGGGGACAAGTTTCTGGGAATAAGTATTATAATCAAAGTTCTCTTACTAAGGCAAGAGTGTAGGGAAAAAAAGAAATTGAGAAATATGATTTTGCAGACACCTAATACTATGCATTTAAATTTGAATGTTGATTGAACTTTTTGTGCAACTCATTTAAATTAGATGGCGGCAAGAGCTTCTGTGGGGAAAAAAGAAATTGAGAAAAATGTTCCAACCCCAAATAATAATGGTAAATAGAAATCCTACTGTGGTTTTTGTGTATCTCATTTCACGTACCTTCACTCATTATCACCGGGAATAAGAATATTCTGTTTGATTGCTCCTGAGTGATATTCAATTTTGTTTACTCCATTAGGACTACTTCCCTACATTCCTCAATTTGTTTAAAGGCTCTATTTTCGAGCAACTAATAAATGCGGTCTTGTAGAATACTTGCTTACATGCTCAGTGGCAAATCTACTGCAAAATTTAAGACACGCCTTGTTTCTGTGCAGGGGATGTTTAAGATTCGAAGTTCCAAATTTTCATACAAAATATAAGCATCCTCTCTAATGGCGCACAGACGTCGTTGACATGTGGACTCAAAAATTGAGTTAATATCAAGATGACACTTTCAAATACAAGGCAGGAAAGCAATAATCCTTCTTCAATGAAGAATGTAGTTTATATCTTCATAGCCCACATGATGGTAAACTCCATTCTTTTATCAGCGTTCAATTCATCCCGATGTTTATATTGGACTCAAATCGGATTCACTACTGATGAGAGCTGGATCTGTAATTGGTATGCTCTCGCCCACTTTCATCTTTCAGTGTTACTAAGCTGCATCACGGTTAAGGCTGACAGCGAACTCTTAGAAAAGATAGCATATCTTTGCACTTGCATTATATGTTGTTACATCGTTGAAGGCGTTTTCATCCTTGATATTACAGATCGAACATTTTCTATCATTCAATGTATAAGCTTTCTCGGCATCCTATTGGTCATGGCTCTCGTGTCTGTTAATGAAAGCTCGGTAGATAGCAATCTTTCTTCGAGCTTATTCCGGAAGGTGAAGTGCTATTCAAGTTTTGATAATCGAGTAAAGTTGCCCATGGCTTCTGTTGCAATATTCATGCAATTGATATCCTCTTTTTATCGCGTCATCGATATGACGTATGGTGAGGGGAGAGAAGCCTATCTGGGAGATACGACAACCTTGATCTATCAATCTATATCGAATTGTGCGGTATGCGACATGGTTCTTGTCGCTCTCATTTTCTTATTTGCCTTTCGATTTTGTAATGTCGAACAACAGAAATTGGTATTATGCGGCCATGCTTTTGTCTTATTTATCTCCCAGGTCATGTTGTCTAGTTCACAGGGTGAACGTATTGACAGTAAGAGCAGAGTTTCCGGGTCTATTGGAACTTTTCTTTTTATGGTAATTGCGCTTTTGGGTGCCTCTTAGGACTACGTGTGTGTTTCTCAGATCTAGGGTAAAAGTAATCCCATGTAATAATAATATTCTTTTGTTTCTTCAAAATTACAAAGTAGATTCAGAGATAGTGCCTTGAATTTTAGATGAGAATGTGAACATCATGAATACCATAAGTAGAGTAGATTTTTGAACGCTTTAGAAGAGCGCATGAGGCGGTCTAGAAATGCCGGGGTGAATGCAAGTCATGTGACAAACGAGAATGGGAGGAAGTGAGAAGTATCAAACATCAAAATGGTTAACGAATTGCGATTATGAATAGGTCACTATAGAATGGTATTGAAGAAACTCTTTAGAAACCTCAGGGTGAAACTTGAAGAGGCAAAGAATATTTGCTACGGATACTAGCAGCAATAAATCACCTGCAAAACATGAACAAAGATATAAATTAATGGAAGATACTCATTCCCATCTAAGCCTTAATGCAGATACATCTTCCTAGTTTCAATATCAGTGTTAAATAGATGTAGCGTGACAGTATGATATATGCTTTTATTAGAGTATAAAAGCAGTACCAAACATTACTTTGCGGCGTCAACTTTTTTCAGCTTTCCTTTTGCCACCACTGATATCTTAGTTTGATTACTTGGAGAAATTCAGCTTTGCCTGAAAACGATATTTGCTTTTCGATTAGAAATTCTGAGATGACATTATCTGAAAAGGCAGAAGAACTATAGTATTGTTAGCATAGATGTAGGAATCAAATCTGAGATAACTTTTCAAAAGTTCCAGTTAAATTTCCTAATGCTACGTATCTTGCACAAAGGTGAGAATATGTTTAAATGTATTCAATTTATTCAATGCTGGGATCTTGAGGCATTAAGGCCTATGCTGCTGGAACATGTCGTCAAGCCTTAGAGTCTTTCATTTACTTATAGCGTTGTCGAAAAAGTCTTAATGGGGACATTTTAAGACCAACATTGCTATTGCAACAAGCACACCACAAGGTAACAATGCGCAATGTTTAATTGTCTTACAGATAACTGCTTATACTTTTTCCTGATAGCTTGGAATGTAGGTCAATATCATTCCTCTAAAATGGGCTATAAAATTCTAAATTATGAATTGTATGACTAGAGAAAGTCAAGTGAGATAGTCACATGGACGGACAAAAGTAGTCACTGAGAGCTGCTAGAAAGCGTAAAGCTAGTTAAACACAAGAATTCGCTAAGGAAACGAATGTTCATTGAAAAAACGTAATTGGAATAATTTAAGGGGATGACGAAATTGTAATAATCAATACGCTGACGTAGAAATGAAGGAGATGAGTGTGACTATTGATTAACTTTTAATTTCTTACTTCATTGAGGCCCTTGAAAGCCTTGGCCTCACCACGTGTGAATTACTTGGAGTCTTTATACAGGTAGACGTGGCTGAGTGCGTTTACATGCGGGTTGGTAGAAAGAAGGCTGAGCTATTTTTACAGATTAAGAAACACATCTAGAAGAAGTTCTTAAAAGAAGAATACCATAAGACTTTTATTTGTAACTGAAAAGAGGTTGTAGGGAAGATAATAAGCCGCTCTCTTATTTTTGGCAATGCAATCAGAGGAGTGTATTAGATTTTCGGATACATTTGGCTCTGAAAAGCAAAACAAGGAATCTTCAAATCACACATAATCGACTAGAAAAACTCATTTGTTGAGATCATAGTCACTATTTGGATTTCCAATTACTGTAACAGTTATATTGTTCCAAAACCTGTAAACCTGCTGTGTCGAAATTTTTGAACGGCTGGTATAAATTGTTGAACTCCGTGGAGAACATCGGGAGAAGTGCTGTCCAGGATTAGTTAGCGTACTTAGCCAACAATTGCACGTACTTTCAAAGTATATGTGTGTTCACGAGAAGGTCATTTGAACTCATTTAAGGCGATATTGTCTTACCTCAAGACTTTGCCTAATGGTAGTATCAGCATATATACTTCTTACCCAAAATTGTTCTATTCATCTTATTGAGGAATATCTCTAAGTATTTACACCCACGTTTTTGACCGAAATGAAGGTGTATGCCGTTTTTGGATCATGTACATAATTTGTGACATCGCAGTATATTCCAGGAATCATATTAATTTTCATTGATGCCCTTATGCATTAGGTTGCAAAGCGC
>CAAAJI010000098.1:9777-23783 GCA_900642245.1 Fragilaria radians | reverse complement strand
CAGAAATTATAAAAGACGGAGAGTACTTCATTACTCCATCGGCACTTGATCCTAAGGTATACATAATTCGAAATTGGTTCCGTGAAGGCGAGTACTTATTGATCGAAAACCGACAACCAATTGGCTATGACTCTCTGCTTTGGGGCGGGGGTCTATTGATTTGGCACATAGATGATAACGTGGAGAATAACAACGAAGCAGGATTTCCCCAAATGTCGGGATGGCCAGGAAACGGACTACATTATCGAGTTGCAGTCTTAGGCGCAGACCGTAAATACCACCTTGAAAGAGGCATAAATGCAGGCAACCGTCGTGATTTTTGGGTCAAAGGATGTGAGCTAGTACCAGGTCCGATGGAATCCGACGCGAAAAACATTTCATTGTACCCCAATTCAAATTCTTACACAAATGGCCCCACCGGAATTCGAATAACCGATATTTCTCCTTCACGGCATCGAATGTCGTTCAAAGTCGAAGGTTTGAAACCTCTTGGACCTCCAACTTCAAGGCCGAGTCCGTCTCCGACTCCTCGACCTACGCCAACAGTTAAACTTAGTCCGTATGAGTCTTCTCTCACCCCAAGTGTATCGTCAAACAGTGTACCTGTCAGTTTTACAGAAATCGAAACGAAAACGCCTACTGCATCACCAAGTATTCAATTGGCAACAGTAATGCCCGTAACAGAATATCCAACTATTCGCCCATCGACATTCTCTACAACGCATGTTCCTTCATTCATTACTCCCGCTCCACTCGATTCCCAATCCATCTCTCCGGTTTATTTGAGAACCAGAAATCCAAGTAATTTGCCAACTGAAACGCAAACGACTTTAATACCTTCCAACTTGTCTAATGAAGAATCACCGGCAATTGCAAGTAATGAATCAACCTTTAAGCCATCTTCAACTCCGATCGAAATGATATACGCCCCATTTGGAACCATGATACCTTCTGAGACATTAGATCAATCAGCAGAACAATTTCCTTCATTAAGCACGGTTGTATCTACGCCAACAAAGATGTTATCTCCAATCTTTACTTTCCATCCAGCCATTGATAAAACGTGGGAGCCGCACACCAAAACTCCGGAGTACAATCTTTTTGAATCACCGAATTGGAGCCATATTCTGAATCCGGAGTCGCCATCTATGCAAGGTAAGCTGCAGAATTATACTCCCCTTTTTTTGTCTTTTTTGCCATCACTTCTAACGCAATTTTTTCAGGTTTGCCCTCGGGAAGTTCCTTTCCAAGCAATACACCAAGCGCTGAACCATCATATTCAACAAGTGAAGCAACCCCTTTCAAAAATTTGTTGGCGCCATCTACAGAGCCATCGGGAAGCGACTTACCCAGCTCAATGCCAAGCTTTCTTCCAAGTGCCTTTATATAGTAGAATAACACTTCTTTGATTTCAGACAATCAAAATGCAAAACAACGGAAGCATCGCCGGATCTTTTTCTCAAGATTCAAATCGAGAGAAAAGTGATAATCAAATATGAGTCTCCTGCTTTATCAAAGTAATCCATAGCGTAAACAATTTTCCATATGACTAATTATACCTTGCCACAACTTTGCTGGACAAGCAAGGCATTCTGTTGCAATTTAAAATTTCCCTTTCATTAAATATGCCCCAGTACACCTTGAAGAGTTGAAATAAAATATTCCTTATGAATGGGGACAAGTTTCTGGGAGTAAGTATTATAATCAAAGTTCTCTGACTAAAGGCAAGAGTGTAGGGAAAAAAAGAAATTCAGAAATATGATTTGCAGACACCTAATACTATGCATTTAAATTTGAGTGTTGATTGAACTTTTTGTGCAACTCATTTAAATTAGATGGCGGCAAGAGCTTCGGTGGGGAAAAAAGAAATTGAGAAAAATGTTCCAACCCCAAATAATAATGGTCAATAGAAATCCTACTGTGGTTTTTGTGCATCTCATTTCACGTACCTTCACTCATTATCACCGGAAATAAGAATATTCTGTTTGATTGCTCCTGAGAGATATTCAATTTTGTTTACTCCATTAGGACTACTTCCCTACATTCCTCAATTTGTTTAAAGGCTCTATTTTCGAGCAACTATTAAATGCGGCCTTGTAGAATACTTGCTTACATGCTCAGTGGCACATCTACTGCAAAATTTAAGACACGCCTTGTTTCTTTGCAGGGGATGTTTAAGATTCGAAGTTCCAAATTTTCATACAAAATATAAGCATCCTCTCCAATGGCGCACAGACGTCGTTGACATGTGGACTCAAAAATTGAGTTAATATCAAGATGACGCTTTCAAATTCGAGGCAGGAAAGCAATAATCCTTCTTCAATGAAGAATGTAGTTTATATCTTCATAGCCCACATGATGGTTAACTCCATTCTCTTATCAGCGTTCAATTCATCCCGATGTTTATATTGGACTCAAATCGGATTCACTACTGATGAGAGCTGGATTTGTAATTGGTATGCTCTCGCCCACTTTCATCTTTCAGTGTTACTAAGCTGCATCACGGTTAAGGCTGACAGTGAACTCTTAGAGAAGATAGCATATCTTTGCACTTGCATTATATGTTGTTACATCGTTGAAGGCGTTTTCATCCTTGATATTACAGATCGAACATTTTCTATCATTCAATGTATAAGCTTTCTCGGCATCCTATTGGCCATAGCTTTCGTTTCTTTTAATGAAAGCTCGGTAGATAGTAATCTTTCTTCGAGCTTATTCCGGAAGGTGAAGTGCTATTCAAGTTTTGATAATCGAGTAAAGTTGCCCATGGCTACTGTTGCAATATTCATGCAATTGATATCCTCTTCTTATCGCGTCATCGACATGACATATGGTGAGGGAAGAGAAGCCTATCTGGGAGATATGACAAGCTTGATCTATCAATCTATATCGAATTGTGCGGTATGTGACATGGTTCTTGTCGCTCTAATTTTCTTATTTGCCTTTCGATTTTGTAATGTCGAACAACAGAAATTGGTATTATGCGGCCATGCTTTTGTCTTATTTATCTCCCAGGTCATGTTGTCTAGTTCCCAGGGTGAACGTATTGACAGTAAGAGCAGAGTTTCCGGGTCTATTGGAACTTTTCTTTTTATGGTAATTGCGCTTTTGGGTGCCTCTTAGGACTACGTGTGTGTTTCTCAGATCTAGGGTAAAAGTAATCCTATGTAATAATAATATTCTTTTGTTTCTTCAAAATTACAAAGTAGATTCAGAGATAGTGCCTTGAATTTTAGATGAGAATGTGAACATCATGAATATACATTCCAATGTGTCAGGATACCATAAGTAGAGTTGATTTTAAACGCTTTAGAAGAGCGCGGTCTAGAAATGCCGAAGTGAATGCAAGTCATGTGACAAACGAGTTTGCCTGAAAATGATATTTGCTTTTCGAATAGAAATTTTGAGATGACATTATCTGAAAAGGCAAAAGAACTATAGTATTGTTAGCATAGATGTAGGAATCAAATCTGAGATAACTTTTCAAAAGTTCCTGTTAAACTTTCTAACGCTACGTATCTTGCACAAAGGTGAGAATATGTTTAAATGTATTCAATTTTTTAAATGCGGGGATCTTGAGGCATTAAGGCCTATGCTGCTGGAACATGTCGTCAAGCCTTATAGTCTTTCATTTACTTTTAGCGTTGTCGAAAAAGTCTTAAGGGGGACATTTTACGACCAACATTGCTATTGCAACAAGCACACCACAAGGCAACAATACGCAATGTTTAATTGTCTTACGGATAACTGCTTATACTTTTTCCTGATAGCTTGGAATGTAGGTCAATATCATTCCTCTAAAATGGGCTATAAAATTCTAAATTATGAATTATATGACTAGAGAAAGTCAAGTGAGATAGTCACATGGACGGACAAAAGTAGTCACTGAGAGCTGCTAGAAAGCGTAAAGCTAGTTAAACACAAGAATTCGCTAAGGAAACGAATGTTCATTGAAAAAACGTTATTGGAATAATTTAAGGGGATGACGAAATTGTAATAATCAATACGCTGACATAGAAATGAAGGAGATGAGTGTGACTATTGATTAACTTTTAATTTCTTACTTCATTGAGGCCCTTGAAAGCCTTCGCCTCACCACGTGGGAATTACTTGGAGTCTTTACACAGGTAGACGTGGCTGAGTGCGTTTACATGCGGGTTGGTAGAAAGAAGGCTGAGCTATTTTTACAGATCAAGAAACACATCTAGAAGAAGTTCTTAAAAAAAGAATACCATAAGACTTTTATTTGTAACTGAAAAGAGGTTGTAGGGAAGATAATAAGCCGCTCTCTTATTTTTGGCAATGCAATAAGGAGTGTAGTAGATTTCCGGATACATCTGACTCTGAAAAGCAAAACAAGGAATCTTCAAATCACACATAATCGACTAGAAAAACTCATTTGTTGAGATCATAGTCACTATTTAGATTTTCCAATTACTGTAACAGTTATATTGTTCCAAAACCTGTAAACCTGTTGTGTCGAAATGTTTGAACGGCTGGGGTGAACTCCGTGGAGAACATCGGGAGAAGTGCTGTCCAGGATTAGTTAGCGTACTTAGCCAACAATTGTACGTACTTTCAAAATGTGTGTTCACGAGAAGGTCATTTGAACTCATTTAAGGCGATATTGTCTTACCTCAAGACTTTGCCTAATGGTAGTATCAGCATATATACTTCTTACCCAAAATTGTTCTATTCATCTTAATGAGGAATATCCCTAAGCATTTAAATCCACGTATTTGACCGAAATGAAGGTGTATGCAATTTTTGGATCATTTACATAATTTGTGACATCGCAGTATATTCCAGGAATCATATTAATTTTCATTGATGCCCTTATGCATTAGGTTGCAAAGCCCAAGATTATTTGAGATATCACTTTGTGGATTAGTCCTCATTGCATCTATGTTTACTGTGACACTGTTTTTGAAGTGATGTATTAGCTGAAGTCATAAGACGTGGAACTAATTGGCTAAGCCCAATGACATGGGACGATAACTTTTTCTAGTCTTATGAAGAAGAAATTAGGGCTAGTCTTTTAATGAATACTTTTCAATCCATTCAGATTATACCCTCTCCTTTCCCCATTCTGACTCTTTTTCCAATTACTACGTAAACTCTATTCTCTGCCCTAACCTTTGATAGAAATTCTCAAAATAATTTTCTAGTGAATGAAAGTTACTTTCTTCATTATCTGAATCTTATACAAGTGTGAGGTAAGATATCATTCTGTCATCATAAACAAGACTCGTAAATCTTTGAGCAAACGTGGATTGGTGATGAGTGTGCAATAATGCATCCCACTAAACACATTTTAAATTTTTCAAACTATTTTCGGCTGAAATATCCCGTTTTCGCAACTTGTAATAGTAATAAAAAATCGACAAATTTCAAACTTCGTGTGCCCTGGCGGGTACGTTAATTAACTTTATACAAGTGTATGTAAACATTGGTTTGTTGGATCCATCTAATTTCGTATTGGCATGCGAAAAAACATGGCAAGGTAGTCCACGACTGCTGCAATCCTATCTTGTGATTATTTGTTTTACAAACAGTGATGATAAATTGGCACTTCATCTCTCAATCTGCTGCTGTGTGAACACTTAACATTATGCTCAGAGACATTTACTTTGTGGTAACCTCTGTTTTATGGATCATTCATATTGCACCGATTGGTTGCGTTGCACCACCGCATCGGTTTGATAATCCTAGAAGATTTCATGGTTTATCAACGAATACAACAGCTTCATCATTACAACTCCTCTCGTCTGATTTTTGTCGTGACATGACGGATAATCAATGTCAGAAACTTAAAGACCGTCATCTTCAACGCACTCAAGTAACACGTCAGTTGATAGCAAATTTGGGTACACTAAAGCCACTCGTATTATGCGTGAGATTTCAGGACCATGCTGACCGAGAATTGCCATCACGAGAAAAAGTTCGGCTTTTGTGGAATGGAAGAGCAAGGAATATAGATCCAGATATTTTGCCAACAGGAAGTATACGAGAATATCTTCGGAAAAATTCATATGGTCAATTGCTTGTAGATGCCGAAGTGAAGGACTGGGTTATGACTGATAACACGGAGAGGTATTATTCATTTGGAGTTTCAGGGAAAGATTATCGTATTCAAAGGGCTATGCATCCACTGTTAGATGCTTTGGAGGCATCAGGCGAGGATCTTTCACAATATGATCAAGACGGCGATGGAATCTTGGATACAGTTGTCATGATGCATTCAGGATTTCCTGGTGAAAGTGAAGTAGACGATTGCTACAACGTCCCTTATGAATATCGTATCTGGGCACACACAGTCACAGTCAACGAAAACGATATCTGGGTGTCGTCAGATGGAAAGTTTAAACTCGGTACATATACGGTAGCCTCTGCCTTGAGGACACCTCCAGATTATAGTTGTTCTGCAAGACTCGCCAGGCTTGGAGTTGTGACCCACGAGTTTATTCATACTTGGGGGCTCCCTGATTTGTATGAAATGGCTTACGATGGACAAATTGGTTATGGAAGTGGATATTATGATATAATGTCGGATCCCAATGGAGTTGACGGCTCCCAAGTGCGACCATGTAATATGAGCCCCTGGAGCAAAATGAGATCAGGATGGTTAGAACCAATTGAGATTACAGACAACGGAGAATACTTCATTGAGGCATCGGCGCTGAGTCCAAGTGTTTACATTATTCGGCATATGTTTGGTCAAGATGAATACTTGTTGATAGAAAACCGTCAACCTATGGGTTATGATTCTGACTTGTGGGAAGGTGGTTTGCTGATATGGCATATAGATGACAATGTGGAAAATAACGACAAAGCGGGTTATCCTGGCTTGACTGGATGGCCCGGAAATGGCTTACATTATCGTGTGGCGGTCTTGGCAGCTGATCGTAAATATCACATGGAGAAAGGTATAAATCCAGGTGATAACGGAGACTTCTGGAGAAAAGGTCAAAAGCTTTCTCCTGGTCCTTTAGAGTATGAAGCGTCTGTCTTCTCTGAATATCCAAACACGAATTCTTACTCCAACGTTGTTACAGGCATACGAATCTATGATATTTCCGCTTCCCAAACTGTAATGTCCTTCAAAGTCGATGGTATCGAACCCCTTGGACCACCCACATTATATCCGAGTCGACCTCCAACGCCTCGTCCCACACCCACACCATTCGCTCCAAGTTCCATGCCATCCGGTGCAGATTCTTTCCCCCCAAGCCGTATGCCATTTTCTTTTGCAACACCAACACCAACAAGAGTCCCAAGCGAATCTCCAACCGAACGACCAACCATAAGGCCATCATACCTACAAAGCTTGAATCCTTCTCAACTTTCATCGCCACTTCCAACTTTCTCTCCCACTTCAATGCCCAGTCCTATCAGTAGCAAGGTTCCGAGTGAATTCCCAGTAACAACGCCACCTTCTATCAAGGATGAAACGACTGAACCTGGAATTCAAAGTCAAAACAAAATTCTATCCGAAGTTCCATCCTCATTCCCATCATCACTCCCATCGTCACTCCTAGTTAGCTCGAATACATCATCGCCTACCAGTTCTGGATACACCGTTCTTCCATATTTCCTATCATTTATGATTTGCATTTGCGTTCCTATGATAGCATAATGACTTTACGAGTGACGACCTAGTACATATCTTTAGATATAAAACCTTAGTTTAGAATGAAATTTAAAAACTTTTATAATCGGAAACAGTGCTATCCGGTGACTCTGAAATTGCTATTGATCAACATTTTTCCTGTCCAGACAGCGAATGCTGATCGTTATTGGTAATTACAACAACTCATTTCTTATCAGCCTCACGATCGGCGTTGGGTTCATTCACCTCCTCGGCTTCATATTCAAACGTAGTTAAGTAATCTTGCCAATTAAATGGCAATCGGTGTCGCAAAGTTAATTCACCTGTACGAGGACAAGTGCATATGTGCTGTTTGGGTCGAATTACATTTTTGAATTGTTGCTTCATTCGTTTCTTTGAACGTGTCACTTTCTGCTTTGGGACTGCGAACCATGTCGACAGGTCCTCCTCCCAAATCGATGTAGATTGCGATGACATTGGTATAATACCGTTCATGATAAGCTGTGGTTGAGGATTGAACAAGGGGCTAAACCTCATGAATCTCTCAAACCATGTTACGGCTCGTATCATGCTTGCAATGTTATTTATCAGTTACTTGTAAACCATTTTCTAGTGGACTACTCGACACACACTATAACCGACTTGCAATACGCAGAGAGATAACGGAAATCCAAGCACTGGTACTAGATGAAAGGTGGCAAAAAATCTATCAAGATTTTCATGATGGGAAGATGCGAAGAATACTTCGGACGTTGATAATCCTTGGTACAAGCGTACGAGTCCTCTCGTGGACGCAGCAAGGAACTCACTTACGTCCATCATTTGGAATACACTCGAGTCTTGTAACAGCTGAAGATATTGTTCATGAATGCAAATTCTGTTCCACAAAGTTTCAAAGTCGAAATGCTCTCTTTCGTCATGTCAAGACAGATCCTCTGTGCTCTAAAGAAGCAGGTAACGAAAGATTTGACACGTCGATGCAAGCCGTTCGATATTCTCTTGCTCTTCAGTTTTCATACTGGGGAGTCCCTAATTGCACAGCCGAAAAATCAGGTGACTTGTTGCAACAATCGCTTCAGGTAGCCATCAATGATTTGATCCAATCAAGTCTCAATTCCTCAATACCATCTCAATTCATCAGTGATACCCAGGTTAGCATCCCTCGACTGCGTCACAGGTCACTTGCCCAAGAATCTGGATGCTTTGCTGCTAATGATGTTAAGGTTATAAGTTTCTTGGCACCAAAAGGGTTGATACGCTCAAGCAACCACGTTTGACTCCTCGAATGATTGCATCCGATCGTTTTTGAATGAAATCCGCATTCGTATGAACTCCATTCTTACATCTAGGCATCATTTTGTTCGCCTCCATGCCATAAAACTACTCCCTTCTGATTCCAAATTTCATGCCGAACGTAGTTGCACTCAACGCATTTATCATTACGTACTACCTCTTATGTGGCTACCCAATGGATCTGAATTGGAACAGTGGTGGCTTCAACACAGTGTGGTTGATGGTATAGGCCCTCACCGAAATCGTGCGATGGAACGACCACCTACGGATTCCTTGGCGCTTTTGAAAAAGGCTTTGCGAAGTGCGGAATGCACCTCTATGGAATGCTATACGAAGGAAGAATCACAACGTCGAAATGTGAAGATTGCCGCTGGGAGGTTTGGAAAATTAAGTACGAAAGAAAGATTGCCATGGCATAACTTTGCCGATCCAAAGCTTCGTGGAGATGCTAGCCCCAACAATGAACCCGTATGGCGAGTCTTGGATAGAGCAAGAATAACTGAGATGGTGCAGCACACAGACTTGAATGGAAAACAAAGAGTATCTTCTATCATAGAGTTCCGTGGAGATGATTTTCTACCTCAACAAATCAGGAGAATTGTTGGCACTGCAGTTGCAATTACTCATTCTTGGTTGCCTAGTAGTGTTTTTGATTTATGTCGAGTGAGTGGTGTTTTAATTGAGATGCCGCTAGCACCGTCAAATCGGCTATACCTTGCAGAAGCTAAGTTTCACTTTGATGAATTGAAGAGTAATGGGAAGAGTATTTTCTTGAGCGACGTTGACGGCGTATCAGTGATTGATATGGAACCACCTGATGCAATTAAGATGGTGAGAAATCGCTCTCTCCAAGCGCTCGAGAATGATTATGCTTCAATGTCAGAGAGACAATGGTTAATCGACTTAAAGACTGGAATAACACCAGACATAAGGAATAGGTTGAAAAACCACAATTCAACAAGCCAACTCGATGAAAAGTCTATCGAAACATATTCGAAAGTTGAGAATCCAAGTTACAGAAGAACGCTTCTCATGTTAAGAGACATAGTAAGTTCTGGTCAATGGCCAGAAACATCAGTATCGCGAATGTCTGTCATCTGTAACCTTGGGAGTCATGATTTGGCGAAATACCACGAAAAGGGATCGTTTACAATTGTGAATCCTTTGTTTTTCCAGGATGATGGCAAAACTGAAGCCTTGCGACTACCCTTAGCGAATGAACGTTTTCCCGACCTCGTAGATGCAGTGTTTGAGTTAGAATCTTCCTTGATTAGCAAGACACTACTAGGAAAGAGGGTGCCATCATCTCATTGCGCTGTCAATTGTAATGCACAATTCAAACCTCATGTCGATAGTGGTCGAGGTGCTGGACAAAGTTTGTCGATGATTGTAGGTCTTGGTAACTATGTTGGAGGGGATCTGGTTGTGGAGGGAGACCAATATGACATACGGTATAAGCTATTAGAATTTGATGGATGGAAGTTACGACATTGGACATTGCCTTTTTCTGGTGAACGATTTTCACTGGTTTGGTTTACTCCTGCCATCTGAAATCGAAATTTACAGTCGTTTCCGATTTTGTTGATATATTCTGTAGCGTTGCAATGCCTGTAAGGTAATGAATTAAATGAATTTCAACTAGCGACCTAATTAATTATTACCTCATCGCATGCCTAGAAAAATCTGTTACTGTGAACACCAAGGAGAAATATATTGCCCTACAGCGACCGTCTAATGCACATATTAGGATATCCAAGTGGACTTGCTTAGGAAAAAGCGAATATTCGATAGCATGGATGATGTCGATGGTTGTTTGACTGGAATGAGTTACTTTTAGATCACAATATTTTTGGAATGAATGAAGAATAGCTTAGACTACAAGTAATGGTGTCATACGCACTAAAAGATCTAAGCCAAAAAGTCAGTCCCACTACGTTAAGTGACTGAAAAGGCCTTCCCTACTCTTTGCCTGACAAAGCTAGATTTTCAGGGCTAAAATGCATTGGGGTGATTTTAACTTTCTAAAGCCGAATTATGCTTATAAATACGCTAAGGATTCATAAATTATTCAATCGGGAAACGATAGAAGGTTGGTAGTAAGTCACCTTTCATTGTATTGATGGCGACGTTTAGGGGGTAATACGCTTTGGATCACGAGGGAACCAAGCTGATTTTCGAATGTTTGGTAAGCCCAAAAACAACATCACAACACGTTCTAATCCAATGCCTCCACCGCCATGAGGTTGAGATCCATGACGGAAGGAATTAACGTAGGCTTCAATATCCTTCAAGTCGATGCCGTGAGCTCTTGCCCTCTCCTCCAACATATCAGGATCGTGAACACGCTGAGCACCGCTCAAGATTTCCTGTCCTCGAATGAAAAAGTCATAGGAATTGGATAATTTTGGATTGGCGGGATCGGGCATTGTGTAAAAGGGCCGAACCGACAATGGGTACTTATCCATAAAGAAAAAGTCAGTGTTATACTTTTCCTTCACAATATCACCAAGTTTCTTTTCATTTAAAGTGCTTAAATCTTCGTAGTCATCCTAGAAGAAAACAAAGAGAACGTTGGTCACGGTAAGAGACCAATAAATTTGGTTGATATGAGAAACCACAGATTGTTTTCATACCTGTTCTATTCCTGCCTCACGAAGGAGAGCGCACCCTTCTGCATAGGTTAACTTCAGCGTGGGGCGCAAATATTTCAGATCTTCAAATGGATGTTGCTCCCGGACACGTTCCAACTCGGGCTTACATCTTTCATTCAGGCCATCAAAAATGTAAATGAATAAATCAGAAAATACGTCCAATACCTCGTCATAATGCTCCATGATGGTCATCTCCAAATCAAAACCAGTAAATTCACACATGTGCCGTCTTGTATTACTGTTTTCGGCTCGGAAGACAGGACCTGTCTCAAAAACTCGTTCAAAGCCGGAAGATGCAGCACACATCTGCTTGTGAAGTTGTGGAGACATACTTAGACAAGCCGGTTGACCAAAGTAATCCAATTTAAATACATCCGATCCTCCCTCGGAGGCACCCGAAATAAGCTTGGGAGTATGAATCTCAATGAAACCTTTCTTCATGAGACATTCTCGGAAAAGACATCCTACCATACTTTCGACTCGGAAGATGGATTGATTGGCCGGAGTACGTAAATCGAGCCAACGATAGTCGAGACGCATCTTTTGACCGACGCGAATGAGTCCATCCTCGTCTTCAGGTACAATATCATCTTCCTGATAGGCACCTACATCTGTTTCCTTTCCTGAATCTGGACGACACGCGTCTTCCATTTGAAACGGGAGTGATGCCTTAGTCTTGCTAATGGCGAAGAATTCCAAAATTTGGATTTCCACTTCACTCTGAGTCGCACTCTCGATGGCTTGATCGGGGATCGTTATGATTCCCTTGACATCTACCACACTCTCGGCTGGAATATTGGCAATATACTTGATCATAGTGGGTGGAACGTCCTTTGATTCAAAGCAAACACCTTGAACACTGTACAGGGACGATCGGATCAACACGAAGACTCCCTTACCCACCAGGCGCGCTGTTTGTAAGTGTCCACGAACTAATACAGTTTTCCCTGATAATTTGGGCGTCAAGTTGGCAATCGGCGTCCAAACCTTTTCTGTGATGGCCTGCGACTGAACCATTGGTGCATCTCCAAAGTTTTCCATTCCCACTCCAGCAAGCTTAGCGGTCTTTTCTTGTTCTCTACGTTCTCGTTCCAAACGTTGAGCCAATTTCTTTGCCTCTTTCTCAGCCTTGGCCTTGGCCTTAGCTTCGTTCTTGGCTTTATTCTTTTCAGACGATTCTGTTACTGCCGATTCACTCTCAGCTTTGGTGGCTTCCTTCTTGGGAGCACTACCAAATTCTGTGCCCGTAATTTCTTTGAAATTGGACTGTGTAGGCGGCGTTACAATCATAAGCGAATCAATCGTAAAAATGAATTCCAACGAAAAGGACCGAAAACAAAACACGTACCTTAAGAGCCAACATCTCCTGCAATGCAGGTTCCCATTCTTCCTTGGGCTTTTTCTGAGTTTTTGCTTGCTTTATCGTTTCACCCAACTGGGCAATTTTGCTTGTTATTTCTTCTATATCGGCGTCGGACATCGTGCGTTGAAAATGCAAAGTTGCAATGAGGTCGAGAGTCAAGAAGACGCCGAGTACACAATTCCGTATGGTAAGGTAACAGAAAATTACAAGCAGCAGGGAGCCAGACAGACGTAAATTTCAATCCAACTCTCACCTCTAAGTAGCATATTTTTGTCTTGATTGAAATGGAGTCATATCATTATACAAAAATACAAAATGTAAGCAATATAATACAAGTAAGTTAAGACAGTTTGTCAATTTTACAGCCAACTCTTTCCATGCATGTCTAGGTGACATTAAACCAATTGTCTTGCTGTCTTTGTGTTGTCATCACATACGGATTGACAAAATAGGTGTATGTGTTATTCTTTGAATTCAACAGCAATAGCAGGTTCTTACGAATAGTTTATCAATTCTTTATTCTAAGTTATCCTGTGAAAACGGATCTTACTTTTCCGCCAAAAAATCAGTCCTGATTTGTTCTCAACAATTTATATTTACAAATATGTATTTTCTCCCTTATTCTTTCTAGAACCAAGATGGTTTATTTTAAAATATTGTTCCTGACCACTTCAATATCCATTCTAAATATAATGCATTCATGAAATAATCATATTTGTGCTGACGAAGAAGCTAGTATGTGTGAATCCATTCAGAAGCTTGAGATTTCTACAGTGCATCTTGACAGTTTTGGTTTGACTGAAGGTTTCGGCCTTTTACTTTTGCCAATCATTTGATTCATTGAAATTTAAATAGCTCTGGAGTTGATGCTACTTTGATTGGGCTTAGAAAGAGAGAACTGAAGAAAGAGTTTATTTGAAGTGCAGAATAACCAGATTATCTTTTCCATTTCAATAACAGTAACGTAGTGAAAAGAAATAAGGAACAGTTTTAGTAGGACATGAGTTTGCTGAGTAGTAAAGATCTTTTGAAAAAGAATAAATTGGTTACGATGAAATGGATCACACTGAACCCTCACACAAAGGCACAC
>CAAAJI010000097.1:162954-178277 GCA_900642245.1 Fragilaria radians | reverse complement strand
TTTTATGTCAATCTTAACCATAACTCTCCAGCTGCATAATGAAATGATTCCTAGAACAACCAAGACTGACTGAATTGCTACTGTTGGTGATGATTTATTTGGGAACATCTCTGGATTTTGGTCTCGACCATGTGCAACCAGTCTTGCTTTCATCTTGTCAAACTTTCCACAGGCCACGTATTTCTCCACCACAAATATATGTGATCTTAGAACTTTGGTGTTCGGTGGTATATCTTCCGTTAAGACAGGGTGAAGTGCTTGCAGATCTTCAAACAGCTGCTTCAATTCAGCCGAAATAGCCTCCTTTGTTTTTCTAGACATTAGATTCCCTTCAGGAATCCTTGTGACACCTAGGAATTGACTAGAAGGGATCATAGTCCTTCCTGACCTTGTTCTCATACCAACTTGACTATCATCTGCTTCCGCCTCTATTCCATCCAAAGTCTGCTCCTCCTGTGAAACGAGGCTATCAGCAATTTTTTTATCCGCTGTTACCACGGTAGTGTCCCTAGTGCTACCACCCTCACAAATCTCACTCTCCTTTGGATCCAAAACCAGTCCTTGTTGTATCTCTTCTCCATCTGCAATTACATTTATCTTTGTGATAACCTCTTCTGTTGTTGCCACCTTTACACATCTTGTTCTCTGAACATTGCAGTTGCTGTCTAATTTCCATAGAGTCCAAGATCCTGCTGCATTGCTACTTGGGAATAGGGCAATGCATGCTGATGTACGGGCAGTTGAAGTGTCATCAGTCTTCTCGTATGCTTCAACATAGTCTCCAAACGATAGATTGAGTTCCTTCTTATAGTCAATCTTTATTCCTGTAAACAATACTCGTGGACATACATTCTCTGATAGTGAAGATATTCTCCTGATGTTCAACGCGAAACAGCATAAGCCACCAAGTCCTTTACTTTGGAGTGGGGTAACTTCCATGGCAATCCATGCTTAACACACCTGTAGGTCTCTTTTATCCTTCTTATCTTGGCATCTACCTTTGGAACATAATCACCTGCTCCACCAACATCCACTTCAACACCTGCAAACTCTTGAGTCATTGACTTGAATGAGCTATGTGGATCAGTATATACTGTAACTGGTATAAATCCACGGGATCTCAACATCCCAAGATGACCTTGAGGAGCAAATCCAAGATTGGTCCTTGTTTCATTTTCCAGATAACTCTGCAGGGTTAGATTAAGTGGTTCTGTGACTGTGATTAGGAATTTCTTTCCATCAATATGCATCACATCTGTATACAACTTTTGCTCTTTGACATTCAATCGAAGCATTGGATCAACTTTAGCTCTGGGGACTGCTTTCCTTGTTAGCTTTCCTTTTACATACTCAGGATATATTTCCATAAATTGTCTGTGCTCTTTCAAAATCAGCTCCTGTTAGCTCAGGAGGGTTCTTTATGTTGCCATCAATAATTAGGTGCCTTGCTTCTGGCAGTGATGGATATCCACTATTTTTGATGAATTCATGTGCTTCCTTGGCCCTCTTTACTTCGTCTTTTGTGTATATACTTGTTCCCATGCTAGTTTTGGTGGTATTAAGTACCATGCATTTATTCCAGTCCGCCACATATAGTTTTCCTTTCCTTCTAAAATACAGATCCCTATCTTGGAGGTGTACAATAAAACCTGACTGGGGAATGTAGGAGATAGGATATTTATCTTCAACTTCTGCAAAGCTCAAAACATTTGCCTTAGTTTCAGAGCTGGCATACACTTCAAAAAACACTTTTAGCCATCCCTTTTCTTTAACCATCATCTGGAAACCACTAACACCCTTCACTCTAATTTTTGAATCAATTTCTCTCACATCAGATAGCATTGATGGGTACATTATGCTTGTATCAGCTTGGTTGTCAAGCAACACTTCCTTTCTTGCCAAACTAGTCTCAGGTCCAACTGCATTATGGACTATATGCTCCTTTATGGATACATACATGGTTGCCTCCTGCTCAGCTTCCCATGTGGCATTAACACCTGCCTCTTCCTCCACATTTCCATTTACCAATTTATGAGTCCTTTCTATAGTCTGCCATAGTTTTTCTGGGTCAGTTTCAGCATACCACTCTTCAAAGTCTGGGGAGTCCCCTATTTCATCCTTACTTTCTGCACTTAAATGTTGCATGATTAATCCAAACAATTTCGGTCGGTCATTCTTCATCTTGTCTAAAGCCTTTTGATGCTCCTTCAAGGCTTCCAGCGTCAATGCATTCTGCATTGTGGTTGTAATGTTGTCAGGTAAGCTTGGTGGTACATATTCAGGTTGGAAATAAGTGCCTCTTTGAATGAGCTTGCCAAGGTTGCCAAATTCTCTTAAACTCACTTCGGAAAGCGTCTGCTTAAACTGGTAAAAGTTATTTCCTTTTCCGTACCTTAGGATGGGGATTCCACTTGTCTCTTTCTTGTTACCCTCATTCCCTTGACGTTGTTGCCACGTATTGCTCTTGCCTGACTTCTGCTGTCCACTGGATGCCGGTTTCCTTTCATCAGTAGGCATGATCTTCTCTAATTTATATAACCCTGAAAAATAGCAAAACCTCAATTTGTTCCTTCAAATATGAACCATCTCACTATCACCTTCTATCCTTGAACGGTTTCTATCTCTCTCTACCTTCTGTAGTAATACAAAAGAATCTCAAGAAAATGTAAAATGAATGGTTATATAAATTAGTGAGCTATATCTCCGTGATGAACCCTTTCTATCTCTTTCTCAACGGTCTTTTCATCTCCTTCTCAATGGTCCCTTTTTCGCTCAAGAATTTTCCTTACAACGGATCTGATAGAAAACTGAAGGCACAAATTTCTTCAACTGATGGAGTACTCTTTGAAAATTAATATTAATTAATAAGTGCACCTCTCATCACTCTGACCAGCGGATGTGGAACTAACCAAGGAACAAAAACTTCAATTAAACAAGTTGAAAGATGCATCGAAGCCTTAAACACAATATGATATGAGCTAACCAACTTGACTGAAGATGAGTGAAAAATCAATCCTCAAACTTGAGGGGGGAACTCAGGAACAGATATACGACGTTACGTTTACTCTATCCTATTTTAATTATTTTTAAAGTTAGGTACAAATTCGGATTTTGGAACGGCGTAACTATGCTTCGAAGTAGGAAGACGATTCAAAGAGTTGCACCATTTCTCATCTCAATAAAATTACAGATTAAATATCTAGAGTTTTCAATGATGAAAGTGTCTGAAGAGGCTGGGAAAACACTGATTTTAGCACTTTCTCTCTCGATTCCATATGCTATCTATCTCTACTGTAGGTGTAATACATGAGCAAAGTAGATTGTCGTATAATCAGATTTTTCCATAATCAATTCGTGAGGATGACATGACTATAACAGTTTCGTTACAATTACACTTTTTTCAAACTCGCGAATTGCAAATAAACTTAAATAGTTTCGTTAAAAGGTGATATTACATAATTCATTGGCGTAAGGAAAACAATTATAGAGTTACTCTTGATAACATATTCATTGCATTGACTAATGTTTTCCCTTGGGATATCGAAACCAAGCCTTGTCTCATCGGATTTGAAACGTGCGAAGACAAATCTGCGTGAGGCCCATATGGTGTAGGCCTTAGTCTAGACTTTCCACTACTTTGATGACTTGAGCGTCCTCCATAGCGTATTTTAGAGCATGATCGTCGTAAATCTTCGATTTTAAAGCCATGAGATTCCACATATGTCACTACAGCGATATCATGAACTTTTTCTGGCGCAGGTTGAAGTCTTACGTGAAGTAGGGGTATCAGTTGCTGATAATGCACTTATTGAAGCCATTGCCAGTTCAAATGGCCGGAGAGTTCCAAACAAAAAGGATCAAGCAGATGCACAAGAACAGGCTCTAGCAATCAGATTTGTTCGGGGTACTAATCAACAATATTCTGGTTATTTGACTCATTTAAGAAACAGTTTTCTGGATGGTAGTGATAACTATCCAGTTACACTGCATGCTGCATATAATATCCTACAGCGTCATGAGTCTGAGCAAACATTTATACAATCCAGTGGAGATGGTGTAGCATTTGCCAATGTGGGATCAGGATCAGGAAATACCCGTAATCTGGACCAGATCACATGTTATAATTGCGGACAAAACGGACATAATGCAAATACTTGCCAAAGTACACAGCAGCATCACCAGGATCAAAATGGAGTTCCAGCCCCTACAAACGGTACAAATGAATTCCTATTCTCACAGGTTATCAGGTCTTACCACACCCCAGACACTTGGGTGTTGCTTGATAGCCAGTCCAATGTTGACCTGTTCTGTAATGCAGCACTTTTAAAACATATAAGGCCTGCAGGCAGTAACATGAATGTTTATTGCAATGCAGGGAGACGTACAACCAATCTAGTGGGTGAACTACCTGGATATGGTACAGTGTGGTTTGATGCAAAGGCAATCACCAATATTCTAAGTCTGAAACAAGTCAAAAGTAAATATCATCTCTCATTGGATAGCAATCTGTCAAATGCTTTCACTGTGACTAAACCAGATCAAACTGTATTTGAATTCCAAGAATCAGAACATGGACTTTATTATTTGGATACAAGCAAAACTATGAATGGAGTTGCGTTGATAAATACAGTATCTGGAAACAAGGATAAATACTCTAGTACAGATCGTGACAGGGCAGATTTGGCCCAAAGATTGCAAGTCAGGATTGGACGCCCCAGTACCAAGGACTTTATTCGTATTGTGGAAAGGAATTTATTGCCTAACTGCCCCATCACAAAGGCTGACATACTAATTGCAGAAAACATATATGGAGCTGAAATTGGCGCACTAAAGGGTAAAACCACAAGACAAAGACCTCATGCTGTCCGGACATTCATTACACCTATTTCCTCCCAAGTCATGAACAAATATCAAAGCGTTACACTTTGTGTTGATATTATGTATATTAACAAGATTCTAATGTTAGTCACAATATCTAGACATATCAGATTTGGAACAATTGAGGCAATTCCCAATAAAAACAATATCACCTTGGTTAAGTGTTTTCAGAATGTAATGAAACTTTACACACGTGGTGGATTTAAAGTGACTTGTGAACTCATGGATGGCAAATTTGAAGCATTGAGAGGAAATCTTGCTGATAATGGTGTTATTCTCAACACCACTGCTCGGGATGAACATGTGGGTGACATTGAAAGATATACACGTACTGTGAAGGAAAGAGTGCGCGCAATATATAATATGCTTCCATTCCAACGAATTCCAGCTCGCCTTATCATTGAAATGACCAAATATAGTGTATTCTGGCTTAATGCATTTCCACATGTTAATGGAATATCAGCCACTATGAGTCCAAGGGTCATAATAACTGGACAATCCATTGACTTTAATCGTCACTGCAAATATGAGTTTGGTGAGTATGTTCAAACTCATGAACAACATGACAATTCAATGAGTCCTAGAACTATTGGTGCATTAGCATTACGCCCAACTGGAAATACTCAGGGATCTCATTACTTCTTTAGCTTGTTCACTGGAAAAGTCATCAATTGCAATCATGCCAATCCATTGCCAATGCTAGCTGATGTAATTGAAAGAGTACACCTGATTGCACTCCAGCAAAATGCTGACCCTGGTCTCATATTTGCTGACCGTAATAATTTTGTGACAGATATTGAAGATCTTGAAGCACATGATGAATCATCTCAACAATCTGAGGATGATAATTACACAGGTCAATGGCAAAATGATGAGGAGAACAGCAATGATATTGATGAGGATGAACTGGACGATGCACATTTTGATTATAATAACATTTTCAATTCAGATTATGATGGCCCCCTTCAGGAATATGTAGAATCTATTGATAATGATAACAATGACCAGAATACAGATTACCCTGAGACAGTACAGCATGAGCAAGCTGAACAAACGGATCAAATCACAGGAGTGGACAACATTTCAGATAATGTGACATTGGATCAGCGTATGGATGATCAATATGGCGCAAGATTAGGTCACTACAATTTACGCCCAAGGAAGGAATGCAACTTCTCCCACTTGTTTAATACAATTGGCTCCAAGTCCACCAATAGTGTATATGATACCATGTCAATGATGACCTAACAAATGTCTATGCAACAAGGATTACGCATGTTTGGTGAAGAGGGAGCTAAGGCAGTACAAGCGGAATTACAACAGTTGCATGATCGGGTGTTATGGTACCAAGACAGCCAAATTCATTGACTCCCTAAACAAAAAGAAAATGCCCTTGCTTATTTAATGTTTCTCAAGCGTAAGCGTTGCGGAAAGATCAAAGCAAGAGGATGTGCAGATGGGCGGAAACAGAGAGCATATATTGAACGTGAAGATGCAACATCTCCAACTGTGGCCACTGAAGCTGTATTTATCACTGCTGTGATTGATGCCATGGAGGGGCATGAAGTTGCTATTGTAGATGTGCCTGGAGCTTTTATGCAAGCAGAAATGGATAAATTGGTGCATGTCCGCTTTACTGATAAGATGGTTGATTTCCTCACAAACTTAGATCCAAAGACATATGGACCATATGTTACCAAGGAAGGAAAAACAAAAGTGATGTATGTTGAGTTATTAAAGGCCCTTTATGGCACTCTACAAGCTGCACGCCTGTTTTGGAAGAAATTAACGGGCAAATTACAGGAGTGGGGATTTGAAATGAATCCATATGATGCATGTGTGGCAAACAAAATAGTCAACAGTAAACAGTTAACTGTAGCATGGCATGTGGATGATATTAAGGTGTCTCATGTGGATGTCCAAATAGTGGATGCATTCATAGACCAACTGGAAGTTGAGTTTGGAAGTAATACCCCACTAAACAAATCTCGTGGAAAAGTTCATGATTATTTGGGAATGATTTTAGATTTTAATACAGCAGGGGAGTTTATGATTTTGCATGAAGTTCCAAATGATATGAAAGGGATGCCTACAACACCAGCTGCAAATCATCTCTTCACTGTGAATACTGAGAATCCTGAGAAATTGTCTACAAGTGATGCTGACATGTTTGTGAGAATTGTTATGCAACTTTTATACCTCAGTCAACGTGGACGCCCAGATATTCGTACAACAGTGTCCTTTCTTTGTGGAAGGTCTTCCAGATATTGATGACCGTAAGAAGCTGGGTAGAGTGCTGAAGTACCTAAATGCCACCATTGATCTTCCATTAACATTGACAGCTGATGGTTCTGGATTGGTCCAATGGTGGGTTGATGCATCATTTGCAGTGCACCAAGGCATGAAAGGTCACACAGGTGGCACCATGACACTTGGAAAAGGGTCCATATATAGTACATCTGTAAAGCAGAAGCTTGTAACACGGAGTTCCACTGAAAGTGAAGTTGTAGGTGTTCATGATGTACTACCTCAAATTCTTTGGACACAATATTTTCTTCAAAGTCAAGGATATCCCATTTGCGAAGCAACACTATACCAAAACAATAAGAGTTCCATTTGGTTAGAAAAGAATGGAAAACAATCAAGTTCCAAGCGCACTCGTCATATGCACATCCGATACTTCTTTGTTCAGGACTGTGTGATTAACATAAAAATCACCATTGTACATTGCTCCTCAGATAATATGATAGCTGACTATTTTACCAAACCACTTCAAGGTAAAATTGGGTCTAATAGCAGATACCATTCAACCCAGAGGAGTGTGTTGAGTAATGATGAGGAACGTATCACAAATGACGTGGTGGAAAACGACGTGGCAAATTATGACGTGGTTGATGCGACAACGCTCTCTTTTGGTACCAAGAGCAACAGAAGCTACAGAGATGCGTTGTTAAACCAAACGGAACAAGGATAGCATCTGTTGAATTAACACTTGTAACCCAATCTCCTAACAATAGATCAGATTATCGTCAATCCTATAAGGATGTTAGTCAAAGTGTAACTAGGAATACAGGCACCGATTACTACGAAAGAGATGCGTCGTTAATGAATTCCTAAGATAATGAAAAGATTGTGAACTGTTCGGCTGACTCTCGTTTTCTTTTCTTTCGGAGAAGGCTGTAATTTCATTGGTGACGTTTGCTTTTGTACGGGCTATCCATACTGTGTTCTTCCTTGCTTTACTGTAGTGGATAAATCTCCAACACACTCCTGCTGACCAACAATTGGAATATGGCCTAGGATTTGCTCTCGAAATTTATTAAACTTAGTTCCCACCATTGGTTTGGTCATGTAATTTGCAATCATTTCACTTGTTGGGCAGTATTCAATGCTAATAAGTCCTCTAACAATAAGATCTGTAACATAGTAGTACTTGATATTAAAGTGCCTTGCCCTCTTTCCAGAACTAGTCTTTCCATTAAGTTCCATTTTCATTGAGCTTTGATTGTCACAATAAATGATGTTCATACAAATCTCCTGGTCTTGTTCCTCCATAAATAACTTAACCCAGAGTACCTTACTAATAACATCGTCGACCGCAATGAATTCAGCTTCAGTGGAACTTCTAGAATTTACTTTTTGTTGAGTAGACACTGAGTTCAAAATTCCTTTCCCAAGAGTCATTACTGCTCCTGTATGACTTTTCATATCGGTATGTACAGCAAAAGCTGCATCAACGTACCATTTAATGATCTTTGAATTGTCCATGTATAATGTAGTTGTATCATCTTGCGTCATTTTCAAGAATGTCATGATCCTTACCAACTTTTCCAATCATTCTTGTCTGGTTTTGTAACCCTAGTTGTTAAAAAAGCAATTCCAGGTAAATTGTCGTGTCTACCTTGCTTGCATAAGAACATTCCTTTCATTACAAAAGTATGGAAAATTTCTGCTTGGTGTTTATCCAACTTTTTGGCATTAATTTCTGTCTTGAAGAGACCGTCAGTCCATGCACAATTTGTAGTTCCTTTCAATTCCATTGGAAACTCCTCAACCATTTTTGCAATATAGTCAGTCATATTTAGATTTAACTCTCCTCTTTTTGAAAAATCTAACGTCATTCCAAGATAATTATGCTTCAAACCTCTGGAAGCTTTTATTTGACTGATTCCATCGGATGCGTACATTGCTTGCAACCAGTGTAGGAAGTCATCATTAACCTTATCATCCACATGACTTGACTTTATATTGTCTACGTGCCAGGTTATGGTATGTTGAGAACCATTTACCATTCGATTGGCAACACAAGGGTCGTAAGGATTGATTTTGAACCCAATTTGTTCAATATCCTTTTTGAATTTCTTATAGTACAAAAGTGCAGATTGTAACATTCCATATAGTGCCTTCTGCATCACCACAAAAAGAATCTTACTCTTTCCTTCATGAAGTACAAAGGGTTCATATTTTTCCTCATCTAAGTTTAGAAGCATGTCAACTAGTGGACCTCTAATTTTCATGATCACACGTTCACCTTTGTTGTTGTCTTCAATGCTTGTCTGAACGAATGCATTTGGAACATCTGCAACCATCACATCCCTACCTTCTTTATCTTCAATTACTGAGGTAATGGCCATAGGACTGGCAGCATCCTCTCTATTGACATAACTTTGTTGTGTACTTCCGTTTGCACAGGTTCTGCCTTATACCTGCCCATCCTTTTTCTCTGTTAAAAATATCAAGCTTTCTAATGCCCTTTTGCGCTCTAATGGCGTCAATTCATTAATATTGATTGGCATAAAAACTTTGCATTCATGGAGCTGTTGCATTTCCTTCATGGCAGCTTGCTCACCTTTGACACCCAGTTCTTTAATTCCTTTAGCCAGGCTGTAAGTCTGTGCAAATTGATGTTGATCATTTTTGTCTAACACACCCATATTCATAAGAGATATCATGTTAATAATAACTCTTGCATTTTCAACAGTATATTCTTCAATTATAGCTCAAGATATTCTAACAGACCGAGTCATTGTTACTTTTGGATCATTACTTGCATCAGTGCCATGTTCATTGTTTGGACTGTTATCTGGCTCTGGATTATCAATTGGGTACTCTTCATCATCTTCATTGGAAGGGTACTCTTCATCATCTTCATTGTAATTGTTGGATGCATCACTTGAATTATCATCATCATTTCCTTCTTCTGAGGAATCATCATTAATGGAATTTAAGTTTTCATCAGTTTGAATGGCCAAGTTTGGATTGTAATTAGCTGTCTTTGAATTTGTGGCCATGTCATCTGGGTCCATTCTGTCATATGCATTGTTAATATCATCCTCGTTGTCAGTAACATTGGAATGGTTATCTATTCCTTTACTTTCCCCATCACTCTCAACATCACTTTCTTTATCACTTTCAGAATTATCATCATACTCCACTCCTGCAATCCAAGCATGGTCGTAAAGTAGATTTTTTACTTGATTCTCAATTTTCCAGCCTTTTGGCATACCTTCTTTGATTGCCAATTTTTCAACTTGCTTAATAATGGATGAAGTGATTGGAACTTTTGTGACGTGTTGTCTAGTGATTATCTTGTTTGTTTGTAGATGTAGTAATTGATGTCCTCCTTGAATATTGTCAGAATATCACAAATAAATACAATCAAGAGTTCTGGGACTATTTGAATTTTTCAACTTTGGATCTTTGTGTGCTTGAACATAGGTATCAAATGCATGTTTACATTGTATATTGTAGTCCATATTTTTATGATGTAATATCATTCGGGGACTATAATATGGTGATATTCCACCTTTAGCTGGAAAGAAATTCAATTTTTTAGCAGATTCCAAAACCAGTATCTTCACCATTACTCTTGGCAACCTTTCAAATAGCAACCTATGGTATGTAGCCCTGATTCTTTCCTTTATCACTCGAATACTCCGTTCCACATCTGGAACATGTTCATTTGGGCTGGAATAATTAAACTTGATCTCTGGCTCTTGATCTGCCAATAAATGCATCAATGGCCTGAATTCATTATCACAAAAAATGTGAGTAACTTTAAATCCTCCCTACTTATAAATGTTAATTACTTCCTTTAGTGCTTTTGCATATTCAGAAGGAAATTTTGAAGCAACATATTGCGACGTTCTGTACTGTATGTTCTTGCTTATGGTTGTCAAAAATTGCATTCCATTAACATGCATGTTGTCAATGCACAATTTTACATTCTGTTGTGACTGAATTAGCTCATTTGGAATCTCAATTGTGTCATCAATTACTTGTCTTGGTGTTTTCCTCACAGTTTTACCTTTTAAAGCACCAATATCAGACCAAAAATCTGCTCTGCAATGTTGATATCCTTGGTTGTAACAGGATTGTTTCCAATGATGTTCATTCTTATAATTGATTTAAAATCATTCAATGAAGGAGTTCCTATTGCATGGTAGAGTTCTCTAGCTCTTTTTACTCTTTCAAATTGATTTGTTGTAAAAAATTGTTTGTTTTCATCCAGACTAGACATAAATTGGAATCTTTCAAGCTTTTTAGGTATGTAAACATAAAGTCCATTCTCGTTTTGTTCCAATCAGACTTTCTTTTCCGGCAAATAAACCATAAATGCTTTCTCAACAGCTGAGTCTGTTGTAATTCAATACTTGTCCGCCATTTCCGCAAAGCTAAATATGTTTGTTATGGCGTTGGGGGCATACCATGCTTCTCCCCACATGGGAATGTCACATTTCATATTTGTTGACAAGATTCCTCCGTTTGTGTGTAAATTAAGAGTCTCTGATGTTGTACGAATATTTTCTACTAAGTCTCTGTTGGAAAAAACAGTAACACTAGACTGGTTATATAAAAGAATCCAGTCATGCATTCTGTTTGTCTGCACAAACCCATAGTTAATATGAGCTCCAGCCCAACCACTTGTAGTTCTTGTACTATCATTAGTTGTTGTCTGATCAGTTGGAGCTACTGATGGTGCAGTAATAGTTGGTGTAGATCCTTGCAATTGCAGAAAGCTCTGTTGGGCCTTGTTGATCGCCCACTCCTCTTTTGGCTTATTATTAAAGCGGCATGTTGGTGAGCGATGCCCTGGTTTTCCGCAGCAGTAGCAGCAGCCTTCTATCTGCGCAAATGAAAGGGACACTTCTTGGACTTTTGTATCATCATTACTCTTTTTAGTTTTGTTTCTCAATTTTGACTCATCATACTCCTTCCTCATTCTTACAGTATTATCCAGCTTATGGTTGCTGAGAACGTTGTTGGCCTCAGCAATAGCCTTTGGATACTGATCGTTTCCAAGGGATTGTTGAGTGTTGAGCCCATTCAATAAGGATCCATATTTTGATCGGTCAGCATTCTTGAGATAGAGAAATGCCAAAAATGTTTCAAACTCTCTTTCCTGGCATCTTTTGACCTGTTTTGAGTCTGAAGGGTCAAAATCCATTGACATCTCAGCAATCTTGGTTAAAATCATGGGACCACCAAGGTGAGATTCAAAGATATCTCTTGCAGTCTTGAATCTTCTTGTCCAATCTTGCAATGTCTCACCCTCTCTCTGACATAGGTTTAAAAGACTTCTCAGGGAATCCAAAGCTATGGACATATTATAGCAATGCTCTTGAAAGTTTTGGGTGTATTCCTTAATAGCTTTTAGCAATTTGATTGGATTATTTTCAATCTTATGTGGGAATTCAACTCTGGATTCAATTTTTTGTTTCATTCCGCGAGTACACCTTTCCCAAATGACTGCATAAGCCTTAACTTGATTATTCTCATATGTATTCATCCTCTTCTTAAACTCATCATAATCTGCTTGAAACTCTAATTCAAATTGCTTATTCTCTTGAGCCCTAACAAGCTCATCTGATGACATACTAAATTTCATTGACACCTTCCATTTTTCTTTATCAATGGGTGCTAGCTCTTTAAGCTCAGTTCCTATGTCATTTCCGTAATCAAAGGTCTTTTTGATGTAATTTATGACATATTCCATTGTAGTTTCATAATCAGAAGCTTGGGTAGCAGAACCAATGTAATAATTGTAGTCAGTGAGAGACTTTTTGACATCTGGCTTTCCTTTCTTCGTGATTTGACGTTGCGGGGAATGTGCTTCTGGGGACTTCTTCATTGAAGTTTTGCTTTCTTTCTTCATTCCGACATGGTTGTGCTTTGCGACTTCTTCAAGGCTCTGAAACGGTCTTGGAATCTCGATCGACTTCTTTTTGACTTGTTACGACACAATCTTTTAATTATGTTGAATTAACACTTGTAACCCAATCTCCTAACAATAGATCAGATTATTGTCAATCCTATAAGGATGTTAGTCAAAGTGTAACTAGGAATACAGGCACCGATTACTACGAAAGAGATGCGTCGTTAATGAATTCCTAAGATAATGAAAAGATTGTGAACTGTTCGGCTGACTCTCGTTTTCTTTTCTTTCGGAGAAGGCTGTAATTTCATTGGTGACGTTTGCTTATCCATACTGTGTTCTTCCTTGCTTTACTGTAGTGGATAAATCTCCAACTGCAAACTTTCTAACTTTTTTCGTTAAATTAGTAAAATTTCAATTCTTTGAAGTCATTCATAGTGTCGTCTGTACTCAACATCCCCAATAATATTGTTTCGTTGTTGCAATGGTTGTATCACAATCAAATCGATCGCTGTCAGCATGTAACTGGGAGAAACCTACAATATCCAGAAAATGCTATTGTCCATGGCATATATTTTACCTTATTGTAATGATGATGCAGGGAATAGCCATTTGGATGGTTCATAAAAGCATGAGTACGAATCATCCAACCAAGACACAACATGACGGTGAAAAAAGTTCAGTTCGAGATGATAGCTGTGACCCTCCCTTCCGTACTTCCATGGTTTGGTATAATCCATTGGATCATGATCGATGGTTGGATTTTACGCCACAAAAAACACACAAAATACCATCGAAAGGATATCTTCGTATCCGTTTTTCTCCCAATACAAGTCAGGTTGATATACCCCCAGATTGGGAATTACAATCTCGATTAATTCCTAACCGCACAATTCCATCGATGCAAACTATATCTATGATGCCACCGATTCAAATTAGTATTGAGGGAGATCCGGGTTTTTTACGTAACATCAATGATGTCCCTCTCCAGGATTTTCCCTGTGACGTACCCTGCGAAACTCGGATTCCTCCTAATTCATTAATGGCTGATTATTCTATCGTCAATACTCCCTGGATTGTCCGATATTCGATGGAGTCTGCACAAAACTATGAGTCACTTGCTGTCGACCCAGAAGGTCATCGCAACAATCTATTTTTTGCAACGACATCATTCCGATCAGAAATCCCCCTACCCTACTTTTCTTGGGCGGAATACGAAATTCAGACACCATCAGTCCAATACGATCAAGTGATTGCTGGAGCTTCCTTCCTGGCGTCTCACTGTAAATCCAAAAATGGAAGAGAGGCAGTCGTCGAGGAACTTACCCGAATACTTCGCATCGATTCATTAGGTGCATGTATGAAAAATGCAGAACCACCACCGGGAGCCTCTCTGGACGATACTCTTTCGATTAAGAAAAAATACTTATTTCATTTGGCATTTGAAAATTCTATAGAAGAAGATTGTAAGTTCGATCAAAGGTGTAACGTGCATTTCTCCTCATGCCTTTTCTCATGAAAGTTGTTATTGCGTTCCTTGGTAGATATTACAGAAAAACTTTGGGATACATTGCGGTCTGGTACACTTCCAGTTTACATGGGTGCTCCCAACGTTCGGGAACATGCTCCATTCAATTCCATTATTTCTTGGCATGACTTTCCTTCTACCGAAGCATTGGGATCCTACTTGATTCAAGTTGCAAACAATCGAACATTATATGAATCTTACCATACATGGCGAACTCAACCACTACCATCCGCCTTTCGGAAGAAGTATGATTTTACCCATGTTCATTCGATTTGTCGTATCTGTCGATGGGCACATGCTCGTCGGTACGGTTATACCTTTGATCATGACACCCAAGCTATACGGACACCAATTATCGATCGACGACCATGTTGGGATAGTACAACACAACTTGTATCATATCCTATTCGAGAATTGTGGTGGCAAGGGTCGGCTACAGTCTTGGCGGCCAGTGACAACGTCGAAACGTGTGATAGGAACGATGAAGATCATCGACATACCAAATCCATCGGAACGTGGACAAGGACGTTGCGGACGACTGATGGAGTTCTTGATATTGCTATTGAAGGAACAGGTGAACACGGTATGTATCAACTTGGCTTGGCAGTTCATGGAAATGCTGTAGAAGTAACCAAACAACAATGGACGATTGAAAACGGACAATCACGACTGACGCTGTTGACAAATTGGGATGCTAAATTACGACTTGACGCATTGTCGAAGGGAGTGGCTGATATTGAAATGAGAGGATTAAAGTCAATG
>CAAAJI010000097.1:123260-143527 GCA_900642245.1 Fragilaria radians | reverse complement strand
AGGGACGCAGCCTTTAGGGCTTCTTGACTTACGAGAAGTCCATAATAACGTGAGGAATTGTTCATAATGGCAGATATGTAGCATCCATCTCCCACATTTTGCTGATCTTGATGAGAGGGTGCAGGCTTCTGAACATTGGATGCATCTGCTGTTTCCGATGGTAAGAAGAATTCAAGGGATTCTTCAACAGTTACAGATTCAATATTTTGGAAACGCCGAAGTTTGTTACGTCCCCCACTTCGTCGTTTGTTTCGTTCTGAAGATTTCTAAAGTTATGAGCATTTTTGAGTGAGGAATCGAGATACTTATTTACATAAAAAAATAGCTGAATATTTTTATAAATGAAAAATTAACCAATTGGAATGGCGATGCAATAAGGAGTCCACGCAGATGTTGGTCAGTCTTACCATGCTAGTCAACAGGTATTTTTTTATTGAACACCAAAAACTCTCTCATATGCTCAACCTCGGTTGATGCTCGCTTGGATCTAACGGGATGAACTAAACTTGATTTCAAATTAACGACAGATTAAGAAATGTTTCCCGACAGATGATGCTTCGACTTCCAACTTGAAATCTCTTGGTCAAGAATTAATTATCCTTCATCCACCTCCCAGTTTTCGGGCATCAATAAGGATATTGACATGTTTCACCATTTGTTAGTCGCAGTTCCCAGCAAAACTTTCTTGGGTCATGACTCGATATCAACTTACGATTGAAGCAGAAAGGATTAAGAAGTCATTGACTCTGCGTTCGGGAACATATTTTGCGACAGTGTCTGTGCTGGATGAATCGAATAACAGTGTGATTGTGTTGGGATCAACAGAAGAATTGCATCTGGAACCCCGCATGGAATGGCAAACACATATTTGGATAGAAATGGATATTACCCAAACCCACATACCAGCCAATATTACTGTACAAATACGAGAAAGTCGACAGCATTTGACTGAGCAAAAAATTGAGGGCACAACAGACCTGCAACCATTCAAGATTGTGGCAGAGGCTGATTTTGATGTTAAAGCCATTTATCAAAGTCCAGTTCATACACAAACAAAGGACTTGAAAGGGGGTAGCATGTAAGTAGAAAAAAGGCTGTAGGTGGTTTGCATTTCTACTGAGAGTTTTGCCTTAGTTTGTGCAAATGTTTGTCTAATATTCTATTTGTTTCGAAAAACTAGAATTCGTGTTACGTGTATGGAGAGCATCTTGGGGGCTTTCAATCCAAATACCAAAACGAATATTCAATTTCGCTTATTGAATGTCAAAAATATTGACCCTGGAATATTAGGACTAGGTCGTACCGATCCATTTGTGAAACTTCAAAAAAGAAATTGGGATCCTGAAAAGGGTGTGGTCCAATGGATTACTGTCCATCGAACCGAATACATGCTCAATAACTTGAATCCGGTCTTTCAAGCTTTCTCACTCTCCTTGGAAACCTTATGCTACGCCGATCCTCAATGGCCCTTACGATTGATAGTCTTGGATTGGGAACGGAGCGGTAAACATCGCACATTGGGATGTTACTATACCACGTGGGAAGAATTAAAGCAACTCGTAGTTACAAATGGAAATGCCGATCGATCAAAGGCATTGACGATCTCCATGGAGGAAAGTGCCATTGCCATGGCACTCCTAATTATTCTTCAAGCAAACGAGAGTGACGCGTAAAGTTTCGTTTCCGAAATGATGCAGAAAAGAGCTTGTAGATCATTTGTACTATCCATATCTATCCGTCAATTAGGTCATTAGCGATTAGAAGTTATATAGGACGATATCAAAACCCTAGATCAACCATTTTTGAACTGAGCATCTTACCTTCGACTGGAATCAAAATGAAATACTCTTTAACGTGTACATTTTGAAACCTTAGACAATAGATTCTCATTCCCTATAAAGTTAGCGATGTATCGTCATCTCAGGCAGTTTTCTACTTCACTAGCTTGCGCAAGACATGACAATTTCTTTTTTATTGACCTCGGTCGACGAACTATTCCACCAAGTTTGGCCGAAAACAAATCACACTCGTACGCAACATTGGACCAATAATCAGAGGGAAGAAAACTTGACATATTCACATGCTTTCGATATTCGTGGTGCCAGTTTCTGACGCTTCTAGGTAGATTAACACAGTTGTCCAGATGCGTCATGCAAAGGTACCACATGGCCACAGGGAATTCTTCCACTGATTCTGGGAAAACAAAGGATCCCGGTATGTCGAAACAACCGTCATTGGCATTTCGACAGTACTGGCATCGTAGACCGACTTGACCAAGAAAGAAAGGAGACTGCAATGAGTACTCACCGAATGTGTTGGTCGATGTAACAAAATCGATGCAGTCTGCTTCGAACCATTCCACAGAGTATGCCAAAACATCTGATAACTCATCTTGAGAAAGATGAGGACCGTTTTCAGGATCTAACGAATGGCGAGACCAATCACCAAGGAATGCCGATTTTCCAAATGATACACTACTTTCGGGATTAGAAATGCTTCCAGATGTGAACGCACATTTCAGATGTGGCAATTTGCTTTGCATCTGAGAGGATGATGTGAAATTAGAATTACAGGTTTGACAATCACATCGAATCGTATATTTCACGGGTCGATCCTCAACAGGATTTTGGAAAATCAGTGATATAGCTTTACTAATGTGAATGGATTCGAATGATATTTCTTCAATGAATGATTGCGATTTAGTTGTATCAATCCAATCCACATCAAAATACTTAAACTCCTTATCGATAGGGCCTTGTTTTATTTTTAACGTATGCCTCATGGTAACTCCATTTATTCCAGGTGTGGCATCAAACTTCTTAACAGCAAATTTTGTTTTCGCGCTTTCACTGCTCGTCAATGAATCGTTACTGTTAGATAAATCATTAACAAAAATACAGCTAACATCTGCTGGAATCGTTAACCTCGATAACTCTTGTGACAATGATAGCCAATCTGGAGCGCAGCCTGATAAATGATCCATTAAGCGTTGTCGAAATTCCAACATGCCGATTTCTTGAATAATGAGCAACTTGCTAGCGTGGTCCTCAATATTGTATTCATCTCCTGCGAAAACATTCCCCATGCAATGCCAAAGACTAACGGTAGACTTTGCCTCAAAAATGTCAAGCTTTTCAAGCTGAATGAGAATTTGTTCATTGAAATATGGCTTCGAATCCCTGCCATTTCCAGTGGCTTGTCTACAAACGTTTCGAGCTGCTTTCAATGATCTGTGCGAACCTTCGATTGGATCTTCCCCTTCATGAAATATCGAACATCCATGGGCAACCTGGGCTATCTTGGAGTATGTCAATGCGATCCAAGCATGATTTCCCACAAGTGGACAGCAAGCGACCTGATCTAAAACCATGAAAGTAAAATCAATAAGAGATTTCGAAAGTTCCTCACATTGCTGCTCCTCAATATGGTCAAAATCACGTGGGATCCACCGACTCGTTACGGAACCTTTATTCGAAATAGCGTGTGCAAGCAGAAGAAGTAGCCTAGTAAATACACACCATATTCCAGCAATAGATTTTCTGGCGGAAAGGAGAGAATTTGTTGCCATAGAATTGTATTTTTTTGTGCGATTATTGATCGACGTAATTTTTCAGCCTTGGAATACCACTCGATAATACAGGACTCTAAAAACAAAATAGCAGCCTTCGTACTAACTTGTTCAAGTTTTGCCATCGATAATCTATGAACCATTTCAGACTTCATCAAGATAGCAGCTTTCCATTTCACGTGGGAAATATTCTCTCTCCTTTACAGGGGATTCAGATTCATTGAATCTACTGCTAATTGAATTTCCAGTCTCCTCTCCAAAGACAGGCTTACTGTATTCATTTCCAAACCGAGGTTCCTTTTTACTCTTGGCAAGTTTACGGAGAAAACCATCATCTTCATCGGTCCAATCGTCTTCTGAATCAATTCCATCCATAGAAGAATCGTACCCGCTAACCTGCAAATCACTTGTATCGCGACCCAAATCTGGTTCGAAATCTTTTCTGCTCCTTTTACCAATTTTTATCCTTACATTATTTGCGCGATGTGAAACGGCTTTATCTTTGGACTGAGCCTTAGAGCAATGAAATTGTTTCAGAGGACTGTTAGGATTGCAGACCATCTTTCTCATCGCTTTGTGCTCTGAAAGCAATCCATTGCTTTGACCATTTACCATGATCGAATCTTGTATACTTATAGTATCAACATTGCTTTGCTGCTTGTTCTTGGCCTTTTTTAATCCTTTCTTTTTCACTGACTTTTTTCCTGACAGCGTTTCCAAATCGCTCAAACTGCCATAGCTACCACGTATTGAAAATGGCGAGGTGAGATTTTCTGTAGCAAGTTTTTGGACTTTTTTGTATTTCTTCTTTGGTGGCAGTTGCAATCTGGGTGATAGTGAGGATAACGTATGGTGTGAGTCCATCGAATTCTTATATGAGTACGGTTCCTTGCTTTGTTTTTCTATTATTGAATTATTTGATTGTCGTTTATCGCCTTCACTTTTTCGAAGCCCAGCCGAAACTCTTTTTCCGTTTGAGAGTCGCAAAGGAACTGGATTATTATCAATTAATTTTGCAAATCTTTGATGCTTTCCAACTCCAGGAAAATCGATGTCGTCAATGACTTTGGTTGCATCGACTATTACTTCTTTCCTAGAAAATTTCATTTCACCGAAGACAGTTGGAACTCGCTCTTGACACCTACCGTGTTCTATTCCATCCTCTGAATCAGAATCATCAAGGATGAAAACACTTTTTTCGCCATTCGAATGGAAATCAGAATTCAATTTTTGCTTTTCGACTGAGATCACTTTTGAAAATTTATCTACTCGACGACGAATCCCAGAAATTGATAGTTTTGGGTTATCTGAGGATTTCAGAAACGATTCGGAAACAAAATCAGCACTTTCAAGAAAAGCTTCTTCTTTTCCATCTAAGGGGGGTACATCTATGTCATCCTCAGTATGAGCGATATTTTTTCTTTTTCTTCCAGGCTTTTTCTTTATTACAGGTGTTATGTTCTCCGGCCTACATGAATCAAGCTCGTTATCCACAGAATAGTCAGGATCATTTATTTTCATGGATCGGAATTTGTTGTACTTTTTCCCCAATTTTTGGCGTTTACCTGGGTGAACGGAAGGTCGTCGTGCTATTTTTTGCTCAGTATGATGCTCAAGTCTCTGTAATATGCAATCGGATCTATCAATATGAGAATTATGACGCTTTCCCGATCGCTTCCTCTTTAGACATCTTGCTTCGGTCAATTCTCCAGGATCGATGGATCTTTCGTCACTTCTAAAATTGCTTATGTTTTGAGCTACCGTCTGGCTATCTTGCACTTGCTCATGTGACAGTCTCTTGCTTCGAGCTCGAGTTGGAGATCTGGTTTGCTTTTCGTTAGCATGCGATCTGCTTCGAACCATTCTTTCGAAGATATGCAATGGTGCGTAAACGATCTCCTGGAATGCTTGCGACAGGGATCTAGACATGAAGCATCAAAACTTGACGAACGGATAACTTAGCTTTACTTGGATATGTGTTACTAGTACTAGTTTGTTTCTACGGAACATAGATTTACAATTGAGTGAGGAAATGAGTGTATCCTAGGAAAATGATGCCAATTCTTGGCTCTATACTTCTAGTGCTTAGCTTGTATTAGAGAAAATTGAAACATTGTTTTAGCTTATCAAGGAAGACATTTGATCTGAAATGAGTTTGAACTTTAAAATTGCATGTTTACAAAGTCAAAGAGAAAATGAAAAAGAATAAAATCAACCACATCAATTTGATTTATCAATTTACCTGCTGTTCAAATAATGTTAAAATCATAAAAAAGTTGGCTATAGGATTTCAGTACTTATTCTTCAAGAAATTGTTGATATTAAAGCTCCACATCAATTTATTGCATTTGAGAAAGATACCAAAATGTGAAATCAATGGATTAAGGCAAAAGTATAACAACCATTTTCTACCAAGGATTATAATTTGTTCGTATCGGCCTATTCAAGTCGCTTCTCTTACAAATTTATATGTAAAAAGCATTTGAATCGTTTGACTATTTCCTTCAATCTACCGCATAGAAATGAAAAATACGTAAACGATTATCCTTGTTGGCAAGCGCACGCTCATGTCAATTTGGTAATATTACGAAAGTCAACACTTTTTTTCCAAGAAAAAAGGGATTTGAGTCAGAAGTGAAAGTTCTTCAGTGATGAGTCCAATGATGAAGGCATTGAAAGGCGAATTCGAATTTTCAGCACAGGTCAGGATCTTTAAGGGATGTACAGAAATTTCAATATCAATCACTTATGGGTTCACTCTTTAATGGAATTGAATCACCATCATTTGTTGAAGTCTTCTTGATGTTTGCAACATCGTTAAATAATATGTAATTCATCCTTTAATTTAGTTATTTTCCCTATCAGATAAAGTGATTTTTCCTATGAATTATAGCTACCTTTCTTATATTTAGAAATATACATCATTTGGAGATAGAACAAATCACAAAATTAGGTAGATTATGACACTCATTTCAGAATAGAAGGATTTGAAAAGGATCAGATTGATTGTATTTGCTTCATTGTGGACCTTAAAAGAGAAAAGGTTGATTTAAACTGTATTTTGTTCATTGTCAAAAAAAATCATCACCATGCATCTCATGCACTATTGCTGAATTGGCTGAATCCGGTTAGATATTCGTACTAATAGAGGATCAATACATGTTAGTTTCAAAAACGGCAAGGAGCTTTTTCCAAACCATGTCCTGTGTTCATTTTCTCATTCCTTCCTCATGAAATTGTTGACCAAATGAATGCATGAAATGTGTGCATTGAATGAGCAAGTAACAATGATCGATGAACCCTAAGCACAGACTCACGAAGAGCGACTGATAAACATTTGAATCCTAAGCAACAGTTACAACCAACTAACCTACAACTCCTAACTAACTGCATCTGATTTATACGGCGTACTAGACTTTTCTAATTTGACATCCTTCGAAACTAATACTTCTATCAAGGATTGCAAATTCATTGCCTTTAAAATTTCGGTTTACCAACCATCGTCATCATGATCCCGATTATACGAAGTGCGCCCGCCACCAGATACGTCACCACCACTGGGTCTAGCACTAGAGTAGCCATCGCTGCGCGTTTGATAACTTTCACGCCTTCGACTTGGACTTTTTGAACCTCCACGATTTTCATATCCATTACCTTCACGACCTCCACCACTTCGTCCTAGGTATCCACCACCACTTTGCCCTTGATACCCTCCACCACTTCGACCTTGGTATCCACCACCACTTCGACCTGAGTAGCCACCACCACTTCGACCTGAGTAGCCACCACCACTTCGTCCTTGGTTTCCACCACCATTTCGAGATGGGTATCCACCTCCATCACGATTTTTTCCAAAACGGTCGGTTTGACCAAACTTGTGATCGCGCTCAATTTCTAACTCTTTGAGGACAGTAAATTGCGCACCCCCGGCGCTCAACCCTTGCGAAAACTCAATCAAGTTCTTGGCATCTTCTACATCCATATCAAAAACAGCAGTATAAGCATCCAAGCTTTGAATTTTTCCTACGGCACTATCAAATGAAAGATCTCCATCTTGACTGAGGCGAGAAAGCTTTCCAACCGTAAACATAACATCGCGAGGAGATAGAGGTTGACCTTCTTTATTCTTCATTTCAACTGTGCAGAACCCTAGTTCTCCAGTCAACAAAGAGCGACTTTGGACTGTTGTGGCACGGCGAGAAATTGCTGCTAGACAACGCGCCACGATTTCCTCAGGTGCTTGATCTCCTGCCAAAAGTGCCTTAGCAGCCTCAGTGAAATGTTGTGCTGTTTCTTCCGGAATTTCACGACATGCAATAGCAGAGGTCTTCGCGGCTGCATTTAAAGCAGCTTCAACACTAGGTGGACCAGCTAATTCAAACTTAAATCCATGACCAAGATCACGTTCTATCCGCACGATATCACGTGCTTGGTTGGCAGAAAACAGTAAGACAGACACACCTTTGTTTCCTGCACGACCAGTACGTCCAGATCGATGGACATAAGTATCGACATCGCGTGGAGGATCAAACTGAATGACAAGGTCAACATCTTGAATGTCAATTCCACGCGCAGCAACATCAGTTGCTACCAAGACATTGAAAGCACCTTGCCTAAATGCATTCAGAGTTGCATCACGTTGCTTCTGGCCGACGTCTCCATGCAATGCTTGAGCAGTTAGACTTTTGAAAATGCCTCCTGAAACCAATTCATCAGCCTCACGCTTAGTCTGAGTAAAAACAATGGTTTTCCCGAATATCTTTTGTTGCATGGCTCCGCTGGATTTATTTCTCTTCGCGACGGCCGCTGCGGCAATAGGATTATCGAGGATGAGCTGTGACTCATCCTTATCCTTCGATATTTCAACAGCGATAATATCTTCTAACATAGATAACTTAGATTCCTTTCCAGGTGGTAATTGAATGGCAAGATGGCGAACAGTTGTTGCCGTGCGAGCCCCGCTTTCACCCGCAGTAGAATCGATAGATACGACATTTTCCTGATATTTTCGTCCAATATCTTTTACCCAGGAAGGGGTAGTTGCTGAGAATAGTAAACACTGAGGTTTTCCTTCATTCTTTGCGCCGCATGTTTCCAAAATAGTTTCGACGTCGTCAGCAAATCCCATGTTCAACATTTCGTCTGAATCATTTCATCAGTTAGAAGCTGTCGAGTTAAATGCGAGTCACTAACATTCAAAAAACCAACTCACCAGCTTCATCTAGGATTACAATATTGCATTCGGAAAGATCCAAGTTTCCACGTTCCAAGTGATCAATGATTCGACCCGGTGTACCGACCAGAACATCCAAACCCCTGTATAATGCCTTTGCTTGAGGATCGTAAGAAACTCCTCCATGGAAAACCTCTGTTGAGAGGCCTACAGGGCGAGCTACTTCTGCCAACTCCTCTTGCACCTGACGAGCTAATTCTCTTGTGGGGCATAGAACTATCATTCTCACTTTGCGACCTTGACGAAGTTTTCCACTTGAATCCATGATACCTTTTTGCTTTAGAATGGAAACGATTCTCGTCAAACTAGGTAAGCCAAATGCTAAGGTTTTTCCCGTTCCTGTTCTAGATCGTCCGATAACGTGACGACCATTGACTACAGGATCAAAAGCTTCCGCTTGTACTGGAGTAAACTTGCTAATTCCCTTCTCGCTCATGACCTTAATCATACCGGGATGTAAGCCAAGTTCCGTCCAATGCGGATTGGTAATAGAGAGAAACTTAGGATCGCTCAGGTCATGCTTATTCATCGTTAGAAAAAGTGTAATTAGGAACTCAAATTAGAGTAAACAGGCTTTCAACATACCTCAATAACTTCCTTCGATGGAGATGAAGGCGTTTCAAAAAGAGCACCATCCAATGCATGATCAAGAGCGGTGTCAATATCATCTGTAGTATCGACATACGTAGACATAAGTTGATGTGAGTCGTCTGACGCTGATGATTGGAATCGAGTCGATAACGATGTGCTTGGTATCATCATTCTTTGAATCATCCTAGGACGGATGGCAGCGGAAATTCCACCATTTCTGATAGTCGGTGATGCAGTGAAAGCTCGAGCAGCAAATCTTCCAGCACTTCTGGTTGATATCATCCACACTTGCATCGTGAAGGAGCAAAGTGCAATCTGTGTAAAAGTGGTTTTCATGAAATGAAATAACAAGATGAATTTATGAGGTTTGTCCAAGATTGTTTAGCAACAAAGACAAATCCCCGGAGTATGAAGAGTGTTGAAAGTAGAAAGAAAAAACAATGAGTGAGTTTTGTGTTTCCTTTTGTCTCTAGGATTACTCAGCTCTTTGATCGGAACAAAGCAAAGAAGGAAATACGCACACTGAAGGAAAGAATTTGTATCTATATTTGGTTGGATGTAAACATTATTCCTTGACGTACGATGGATAGACACATTAGGGTTAACCCAACACAATACCTGAAGTTTACACGATCTCTGACTCATCCTCCAAACTTAAGTCAAGAAAAAGAGCTGCAAAGCAAAGTGAGAATACAGTACAAATAATCAAATGCGTATTTCCTGTTGGATTTTTCCACACTTAAAATGACCTCATTTGCTTTGATAATGTAATTAAGGAGTTGTTTACGGCAAAGAGATTAAATCTGTTAAGGAATACATTCCTTGGTTTGAAATGCATTTATGCAGAAAGTTAGGAAACTTTAAATTCTGTTATCATTAAAGGTTATGAATTTTTTTGAAACAAGGATTACATCTATAATTCTCAGTTGCTTAACAGCAAATTCTACCTTGATACCAAATTATCTACTAGATCCAGTACAGATTTACATGGAAGCTACCGTTAGAATTGTTACGACAGGGCCAACTGTTACACAAATATGTGCGTTCTGCATGTCAAGTATGTCAATAGATTCTGTAACCGCTATTGTCATTGCTAAGGCAACAAACAGTCATTTTCCACAGGCAGGCAAAATTATTGAATAGCTGCAAAATAGTACAATTTCTGAATGATTTTGAAGGTTGCCCGTTAGGATGTAACTTGACACAGAAAATGAGCGACTGAGTATAGTTCATTTATGGATTTCCATGAGAAACATATCACTTCTTATAAGACTTATGTTTGCATCCTTTACTCAAGTGAGAATACTCAGTTAGTGCAAACACTGCAGCAAAGCAGAATGAATGAAGTCAATAATTTAATTACAAAGTGTCATCATTTTTTTATTTGTTTGTTTTATTCATTTTTAACAACGTCAAAGAATGAGTTCTCTCGCTGCATAATTATCTGGCTTTTCCAGCCGATTACTTTTAGTTGTATACGTTACACTCTTTGTGTTCTTGCCTCCTGCAAGCGTGATAATTCAAGTTCGGTTTCTCGTAATCCAGTAATCCAAACAACAATTTACGTGACACTGCAGAAAGTGATTTTGTAAATTCTTGAGGGTTCATGAAAAATCCTCACTGAAAATAAAATCTCCTGCAACATGACCCTTGGATTTCGAAAAGGATTTCTGATAACAAAGAAAACTAAATCAAAACAAGATCGCAATGTCAATACATTTCCAAGCGATTCGAATAAAAGAAAGCTAAACTATTCTTCGGCGCTCCTTGATTTGGAATGTGATATTTCGAAGTCGTCTCCATTCTCAGTGTTAAACGATGGTGAGGAGGAAATGTGCCATTCAAGTTATAATCCGGATCCCTCCGATGGCGATACTTCTTTCGGAAGTCTTTCTGATATCGCGTTAGAAGGGATTCGGGAGGTGAAATCATCGGGATCTTCGGCGGAAACCAGCAAGACAACCCGCTTGCGGGATATATCCCTTGAAAATGAATTTCATGAGCCTAGTATGCCTTCTCAGGATGACTACAGATTCATTTCTCGAGAATTGAGAAAAGTTCTGTTGCGCAGGAATCAGAAACAGTATTCAGTTTTTGTTGAGACACTATTAACCCAATCTGAACATTGGCTTTTCACTTGGCCTATTGTCTTGCAGCAAGTCCCTCGTGATAGCTCAGCGTTGGAACTTGCTTCAATTATGGTCCAAACGAATATTAAGGCTTATCAAGGTTATGAGACATTCGTAAAAACCGTGGAGCACACTTCATCTGAATCGAATCAAAGGACCATTCTATTGGGTGCCGCCATGTTAACGAGTTATATCTTAAACACAGATAGCGGCACAATCTGGCTCACATCATTATTCCAAAGTGATGTCTTGCAGGAAAGAAGTCAGGTTCTTATCTCTGCATTCATTCAGATTGTAAAAGATTCCGAATTTCGCTCTGTCATTGCACAGGAAGCCATAATAACCTCATACGGATTGCTGTCTACTCTTTTATCCTATAATTCTAACTTCAGAGAAATTCTAGAAGCACTTATGCAGATACACGAAGAATGGCTATCCGTTGGAATAAAGAAACAATCCTGGAGACACCTTTGCACGCTTGAAGTCCTACGTGATTGGAAGCAAGTAATCGTCGAGGAACGTTCACATTTATTTCATGGCGTCTCAATAACTGGAGTTTCGGAAAATTTTGGAGGTCTACGGCAGACACTATTTGAAAAGCGAAAAATTGATGTAGGCGATATTGTTACAATTATGAAACATGCCGAAATAGCCAATTCCGAACAACAGGAGACTCTGGTGCGGGGTATTCTGGCAATTCTTGGACAAGATAAGTCTGTTTGGAAAGCGCCATGTTTCTTTCAGAAGCTCGTGGATCAACTTCTACCTCTTGTTCTTGATGCAGAATCGGAGCCGAAAGGATTGATAATAAAGTTCCTGATAATTCTGTTGCAGGCATCACCAGCCGATCATATTAGCAGTTTAGTGACATCCATCGTGAATTCTCTTACAGGGAAATCTGAATACGCGAATAGAGTCGGTCCTGACTGGCGAAAGTCACTGTTGGAAAGCTCACTCGTGCATGATAGTCGATATACATCCGTCTTAAATTCAATATGTAAGGTTATGTTTTCTTCTCCCGAGGAAGTAGCGCCATTGGCACTTATTGGAACTTTACTGGATGGTACAGAGCTTTCACTGAATCGGATATATCCAGGTGTGTTGTCTATGGCAAAACTGTGCTCATTCCAACTAAGTACGATAAGTGTTCAAAGTAATACCTATCAGAGATTGGCACCTTTGCTTTTGCTTCGACGCATACCATCGAAACTATTCCGATCATTATGGAGACAAAAGGATGCACTCACTTCAGAAATAGAGCACATTCTATCGGATTTGGCATCACAGTTTCTATCAATATTTAAAAATAATGATTCTTCTCCGTCAGAAAGAAAAATTGCCGCTGAGATTGTTGGTAGATCTCTACCGATGGACGTGGAGGATCCAAAAACAATATTTCATAAAATATTGTATCCTATTTTCCGTGACTTAGCAGATCAACTTCAGGAACACGAAACTGAAAAGCAAGCAGTAGCAGACTACCGGCCATGTAAGATTGCCCTGTACTCCGCTTGTTGTCATGTTTCTCATCCAATTGAAGACATAAATTCTCCTGCTGTCATGTCGATTGCCGGATTTGCGCTTTGGCTTCTAATTCAGCACCCATCGTCTCATAATGATGGCCTTTCAGATTGTCAATTGGGGTGCATGGAGTTCTTATCATCTTGCCTGTCTAATAATGCGGCAATGATGCAAATACAATTTCAACAAATTCTTATACATGAAGGTGATGCTAACCAAATGTTCAATGTCGGTATCTATGGAATAATATTATCGAATAGCGCTGAACTCACGAAAATTATCTGGACAATTTTTCTTACTGTATCTCAACGAAAACCTGAAATCATGCAATGGGCAAGTGATACTTCACCATGGGTGATGAAATGGCTTTCAAATCATGATACGTCAACATATACTGTGTATGCACTTCAAATCCTAGTTGTCCTTGTCACAAGGACTAAATCTCTAGAGTGCATGAAAAATGAAGTGGCAAACATTCATCCGATTATTCGAACTTTTCTCCAGCACCCAATGAAAGAGTCGCGATTGATGGCTCTGAGGCTACTTATGGCTATTCTTTTGATGGGATTAGAGGACAAACATAACGCTAGCTCTTTATTTGGCTCAGAAGCAGAATCGACATTGGAGCTGTTGTCACGCATGAATGAACATCAGGATGAAGAGTTCCAAGCATTGTCAACTCTTTTGACTGGAAGATAGACAACAAGACTTTGACTGCACATGTCAATAAAACTATCGCTCAATGAAGGAGCAATGTAAGCCTCAGATTCGGAGCCTATGAAGTAAAGAGCTAATTGCCTACAAAATTTTGGAATAAGAAAAGAAAAATGTATCAAATACATAATTTAGTAAGTTCTTAACGTGGAGTCATTGTCATTTGCTTCCATCAACGATATAAAAGTGATTAAAAGGTAATGAAGTATTTGCTGGATTCAAGAGAGATGGTGACTTGTTATTTTTCGACTCTGAAATCTGGACAACATTTCATTTTTGCTAGATAGTGTATAATATAAACTTTCTTCGAAATGAAACTGACCAGTTCTTAATTACGTAGCATGTTCATGTTGCTGCACATCATACATTACACCAGCTTGTGTTGTAGATAAGACCATATCCATGCTAATGCTAGTCCAAACACTATCCAAGTCTGATAATCTTTGAAACCCTGGATAGGATCATGAAAAAAAACAAATGGCCATGGACACCGACCACGCGACTTGTCTCCATTGAGAGACTTGCTTTCATTTTTCTTAACTAAAAAGGGACATTCTTCCTTCGAAGATGTCGGTAATGAGGGTTTTATTTCATCAATCCACGAGAGAGTTTCCTTCAAGGATCGTACATGAGAGCCAGGAACATTTGCTTTAACATCAAGTTCTTCAAACAACCGCATATTGAGAAGAAAGGCAATATTCGCTTCATGAACCAGATCTTGAATATCGTTTGCGGAAACTTTAAGTTTATCCAACGCTTCTCGATATTTGTCCTTGAACAATTTTGCTGAAACTACGTTTTCAAAATTGTAAAACGCTAAGCCATTGTCCTTGTCAAGATTCAAGGCTCGTCGTGCTACACGCGCCAGCACCTTACCGCCTGACAAATCTCCAAGGTATCGAGTGTATGCATGAGATAGCAACAGCAATGGTTTTCTTTCAGCAATGCAATCAAGATGTTCCAAATAATCACGAGTTGCTGGACTCATTGCAAGCGTAGATATATCACAGCCATACCAAAATTCCAAATCCTCCTTGAGCACATTTCGGCGATTAAGCTCGAAGGGGAAATGACAAGATGGGAAAGTATTGGGAGCATGTGCGTCTAATAAATCCTCTAGCTTGCTGTAAACAAATGCCAAACCTAAAATCATGTCTGCATATAGGTTACGGTCAATTTTTCCCTTAACAAAATTCTTGACAAAGTGAACATCTTCGGCAGCTTTATGAGCTACAGAAGTTCCAGTCTTGAAAGCTAGAGATAAGAGTAGTTTTCCTGAGTGTTCATTTGACCCTTCGCCAGATTGTAAAGTGGTTACGTCAGTTTCATCTCCAATCTTCGAAACGAAATCGTCAATGCCTTCTTCTTCTTCTTCTTGATCTCCCATGTCGCGAATCATTCTAGACATGATTCCTGCCAATGATAATTGTTCCATAGCTTTAGCAAATGTAGGGCTAGAATCAGCTGATATGTAACTCGCAACTGGACATTCCTTAAGCTGAAATTCAGGTTTATCCACATTTGGCCCAATGGCGTGTAGATGGACTAATGCTTTCTTGAAATATGTTTCCTTATAGTGCGAAGGCGGTACTTTGGAAAGCGCTTGACGCAGATCTTCTGGAGACTTAGCATGTGAAAAAGGGCACTCATATTTAAATGCTGGACAAGATTTCTTGGCTTGATTCAATAAATCAACTGATTGTTGAGATTGTTCATCATCTTCGATCGCCACCGCGTAAGGGCAACCGACTTTTCGATCACAATCGTTTGTTATTAAAGTTGAGGTTGCCATATCGTTCCTTTCGAATTCCAAAAATATAAGACTGACAAGGAAGAATCAATGTGGCACTGTTCAATGACGGAAGGCATGGTAATCGGATTTACGTGGTGTCATCAAAACGCGATCCCTAGTATTTTTATTTACATTCTAATGTGTGAAACAAATGCTTCATACTTTTTACACCGATTGTTCAAAATCAAAGAGTAAGTAAAATAAACTCCTGCTTTAAAGAAAGAATGAGTCTTGGAATGTTTTCAGAAGTCACTTTTAAAACATATGATATCGGAACAAGAAAAGATTAGCATTGTCCATTACCAGCAAGCCAAAGCTTGAACACTGAAAATTCGAATTGATACGAGGTAAACAATTTATCGATACAGTAAAGTACCAACGGGTTTTCACTACAATGATGTTAGACTGTCAATCTTTAAACGTCAAACATCAATAAACTTTATTGCATTTAGTATTGTTTAAAGCCTACCAATTTTGCTGAAATGCATTAGATTCAAACAAAAATGCATATTCAATTTTGAAACACGAAATTTGATCATTCAATACTCGGCTAAGAATAGACTTAGCAATGATTATTTTTTTATGAAAAAAAGATGGTTGGCCATAAGATCTAGTGGATTCATTACACATTTGATAAATGTTTTGAAGCCAATAGAAAAAAGATCATAGTTCAAAAAGTTAGTGAATGATATTCAGCTATTTTACAGGTTGGCTACAATGTCACAAGATCCTCGAGAGAGACTTAGATGAAAAAAGCCTGATTCATCTCAAATTATTTCTGTAGTAGAAAATTGTCCTTCCTTCGAGAATTCAATAATGGAAGGATCCTTGTAAGGTGAACTTTTCTCACTAAGAGGAGGATGATTCCAAATTTTGACTCATTGGGTATTAATTGACAGTCAAGTGTAACTTTCAAATAAGAAAATGTGAAAAAGTCATAATTTAACGTATTCACTAAGAATAGCAGTATTTATTCCTTTGATACCACTCTAGAGAATTTTACAAACCCCGCGAGATCATTGAACTCAATGTTTTGTGGAAGGGTTCTGTTAGGGGGTCACTACAGGAAGGTCAAAAGCCTTCTGGAGATATTGTCTATTCGTTTAGTTCAATAGAGGGAGCTTAAATCTTTGTCAATCTTATCAAGAAGCATTCATATTTTATGGAAACCACTGATGACAGAATGAGCTTGAAAATATCATTCTGGGGGCCACCTGACCTATCTGGCTTCAAGGCAGAATCATTTCATCTTAAAAATGATGACAAGGACAATGAATGGTGATCTTGTTACGTGTTCAGTGACAATATATCAACCTATGAATTAATAAGCAGCAACAATTCTTTTTCAATGTACAACATTGGTAGCTGTGATTTATCATGAATGCTATAAAATTTGTATGAAACTTGCCTTGTTTGTCTTGTCGAAATTGCATCAACTATATATAGTTAGAGTTAGCAAAAGCAAACACATGGATTATCATGATGTCAGATCTGAAAAGCGTAATTTTGAGCACTCAACCACAATAAAGCGATTTTTTATAGATCGCCCACTGTCGTTTGGAGCACCGTACTTGTACAACAAAATTCCGACGATAAAGAGCAAAAATGTGATTGAGCTTCATCGATGAGCCATAATCGTAACAGAGAAAGATTGCTTGACGACAAGAGAGATATCGTTCCAAAAGTTACTGAAGATGAAGTGGTGATGGAAATCATGAACAGCGCACTATTGCGACAACGTGAACGAGACGAGCAGCTTGCCCCAAAGCACCAGAAAAAGAGACGACACAACCAAGAATCATCTGGAAATAAGAATTGGATTACAAAAGGTGATTCATCTGATTCAAAAGATTTATTGAACACCCAAAACGATGAGGATACATCCATTGATAAGATCAAGCCGAACTTTGCACTATCAGGTGCCCTTTCGTCGGACCAAGAGAGAGGATGTTTATACAAAGGCGTCCTCTTGAAATTTTCCGAACCTCCTGAAGCGCGTGCGCCGAACACACGATGGAGGCTGTATGTGTTCAAGGGTGAAGAATCGATAGAAACACTTCATGTATCTAAGCAGTCTGCATATTTGTTCGGGCGGAACGAGGAGATCTCAGATATACCACTTCGGCATGGGTCCTGTAGTACACAACACGCAGTCCTGCAATATCGGGCTCTTCCAAATAAAGAAACTGGAAAGCTGAATTGCTGCCCGTACCTTATGGATCTTGAGTCCACCAACGGAACCTTTATAAATGGTAAGAAGCTAGATCCAGCGAGGTACTATCAATTGTTCAAGGGGGATGTTGTCAAATTTGGCGAATCGACCAGAGAATACGTACTTCTGGCAGAAAACACAGGGACTAAGTAGTTCATGAGATTCTTTTCAATTCACTATATACGAATGACGATGAGGTTCAATTGATTCTAGTCTTCAGGTAGACGTAATTCATTAAAATATATTGTTTCTAAATTAACTGTTTCGATCTCCTGGTCGACATATCGACGAATCTTCGACCATTCTGCGAAAAGATTCCTGAAGAGAGCGAAACTTGGCGGCATAAAACTCCCTTTCCAAGTGTAAGTCTTCTAGCGCCTGAGCACGTTGACTTTCTGAACACTCTAAAGCATAGATAGATACTCAAGCAACTTGAGCGTCAATTTGAGGCTCAACATCATCCAACAATAGAGCACCAGAATAAAAAACAAAGTAACAATGCTAAAGAGTATTAGTTTGCTTCCAAACAAGGAAGGGTACTATGGCGTATGCTTCATAAGAGTTTAGTTACTGCAGTTTACAGTCTTAATTAATCTGAGCTCTCACTCAGCATTAGGACTAGAATATTTCAATATATTTATTTTATTCAGCTCATAAAGAAAATAAGCGGAACTCCACACTAAATCTATAGTAGGGTGAAGCAACTGCTTCAGAATTTTTCCTCTTCACGATGAGGTCTAGAAATTGTAGAATTGGGTTGATTTTGTCATTAGCTCTGCACCCAATTAAATTTTGGCAGAAATCTTGGAATGTTCAAATCACCTCCAACTCTAGTTAGAAATCAAAAAGAAAATCCACAACACCTTACATGTGAGTGCTGAGAAAATAGAGTACTAGAAGAAACTCACGTGGTTGAAGGACCATGGAGAGTTGAGTGGAGAAGAAGGAAAGAAACCAGGAGACTAATCCTCTAGCAATGACTCCGCTTCACAGACACCCGTGGCATTATCAATTCGTATAAGAAAATGTCACTAAAACTTTAATTCCACGGCGTCATTATTTGGACCAAATAAAAGGTCAAAATAGAGCAATCATCATCAAATACAATAGGATATATAGCCACAATTCAGGGTAGTAAAGGCCAATCCTCTGGAAAAGTATGAGAATCTTGCTTGACTCGGGGTGTGCAGCAACCTAGATTAATCAAAGCATAATAAATGGAGTATCAGCCACCAAAGAAATGAAAACAAGGTGGACTACAACAGCTGGTAAATGTAGTACTCACAGAAAGTGTGGAAAACATTTACACTACCGGGCTTGCACAAACTTATACAGATTACATGGAACTGCTATGTGGATGAATCCAATGCTAAGTCAACTAGCTATGACCTGATTATTGGTAGAGATTTAATGTATAATAGAGGAATTGAAGTGCAGCTGAAGGAAGATGGGATAATGCCTCAATTAAGTGCAACCAGTTGACAAATTAAAGGAAGAGTTGGAACAAGACATATTGTTTGCTCAAGATCCTTTAACCACAGATGCTGAAAGAACTCAAAATATTGGAAAGTAAATATTGCTCTAACAACTTAATCAAGATTGCATCAGATTGCCAGTTGCTAAACTCTGATCAAAAAGAAAGCTTGCATAAGCTGCTAAAAATGTTTGCGTAGATGTTTGAAGAAACACTGGGAGATCCATTTGACTTGGAGCAGTCCGGAGTAGAAAATCTGAAAATGTCATTCACTAAAATTAGCAGAATTTATTCATTTGACACCCCTCTATGCAGATTCTCTCATGAAAAGATGTAGTCTGACTTAAAAGTAGAATTATTTATAGTGTCATGGAAAGTTAAATGACTGCATGAAAAAACGTGCATCAGCGAAAATCCTGCAATATGAATAAAACATCATGCCTACATGATAATGAAGCAAACAAGATCTGTCTTGAAGAAATGATCACAGAAAATGATGTCATAAAAGACATGTATCAACCGCGTCAGTCTTAATAGCTTTGAATTAAAAAAACATCAAAATCAAAGCACCTATTATTCCCAAAGGGATAATGGGGTGCGTTCAAAAAAGCCATTATTGTCCAATTGCAGAAGCTATGACTATCATTTTTAAATGAGTAAGAAAATCAGGAACCAATTGAAAGATATCAAATCATAGGTTTCAGCTTAGAAGTTGAATTCTTCACAAACATTCTCTCATGGGATGTCTTAAGCATGGATCAACATTCATGTTTAAAAGGACATGTTATTGTAATTGTCAGGGCCATATAACGTAAGTTGCATTTGACAAGGAAACAGGTCCAAATGTGAGGAACATTGCTCTGTCATCGGATTCCCAAATTTTCCTCTGTTGGTCTGCGTCATTTGCATATTTCTCTGTTGACTACCACGCTAGTTCCTACCTACCCTAATTGGAGCATCACCATTTTCCTTTCCCTTGCTTTTGATAAATATTATGTAGCAGGAGAGCTCGTGAATTGAATTTTGGGAATTT
>CAAAJI010000097.1:105809-118786 GCA_900642245.1 Fragilaria radians | reverse complement strand
TAAAAGGCAAGCCAATCTGTTGCTTTTCATAGGATCAGGAGTTAGGCTGCTTAACATTGTATGTAGAGCTATTATGTTGAAGCTACTTTGTAAGCAAGACTAGTCTATTCAAAGATGACCAACCAAATCAGTCTCTAAAGGTAAGTCAATGCTATATGAGCAAGTAACACGCAATGGTTAGCCAAGATAATTAAAAATGTATGGACTGTCTCATGGTAATCTGACTTTTTCCTGCGTGGTGTCATCAAAGAGATATTGCGATCCCTAATACTATTATTTACAATCAAATGTAACAAATACAAGAACAGATAGAAATTGTTTAATGCCAGCAAGCCAAAGCTTGAACACTGAAAATTCGAACTGATATTGGGTAAACATTTTATCGATACAGTATAGCACCAATACCAGATTTTTCACAACAATGACGTTAGAATGAACGTCAAACATCAATAAACTTAGTAATGAACGTCAAACATCAATAAACTTTAGTAATGTTTAAATCCTACCAACTTTGCTGAAATACTACATCTCATTAGACTCAAAATTAAGTAGATATTCCATTGTAAACACGAAATTTGATAATTCAATACCCTGCTAAGAATAGACTTAGCAATGATCATCTCGTCTAATCTTTAATGAAAAAATGCTTTGGCCATATGATATAGTGAACTCATTCCATATTCGACAAATGTTTTGAAGCCAATAGTAAAAAGATCATAGTCTAACAAGTCAGTGAATGTCTTCAGCTATTTTACAGGTTGGCTACAGTGTCAGATGATCCTCCAGTCAGAATTAGATGAAAATGCCTGATTCATCTCACATTATTGCTACTGAAAAAAATTGCCTTTCCTGCGCGAATTCAAAAATGAAAGGAGCATTGTAGGGTGAACTTTTATCACTAAGAGGAGGATGTTACAAATTTTGACTCACGAAGAAGATTCTGGCCAATATTTTCATAAGTATGTTGGGTATAAATGGAAAGTCCGGAGTAGAAAATCTGAAAATGTCATTCACTAAAATTAGCAGTATTTATTGATTTGACACCCCTCTATGCAGATTCTCTCATGAAAAGATGTAGTCTGACTTAAAAGTAGAATTATCAATAGTGTCATGGAAAGTTAAATGACTGCATGAAAAAACGTGCATCAGCGAAAATTCTGCAATATGAATAAATCATCATGCTTACATGATAATGAAGCAAACAAGATCTGTCTTGAAGAAATGATCACAGAAGATGATGTCATAAAAGACATGTATCAACCGCGTCAGTCTTAATAGCTTTGCATTAAAAAAACATCAAAGTCAAAGCACCTATTATTCCCAAAGGGATAATGGGGGGCGTTCAAAAAAGCCATTATTGTCCAATTGCAGAAGCTATGACTATCATTTTTAAATGAGTAAGAAAATCAGGAACCAATTGAAAGATACCAAATCATAGGTTTCAGCTTAGACGTTGAATTCTTCACAAACATTCCCTCATGGGATGTCTTAAGCATGGATCAACATTCATGTTTAAAAGGACATGTTATTGTAATTGTCAGGGCCATATAACGTAAGTTGCATTTGACAAGGAAACAGGTCCAAATGTGAGGAACATTGCTCTGTCATCGGATTCCCAAATTTTCCTGTTGGTCTGCGTCATTTGCATATTTCTCTGTTGACTACCACGCTAGTGCCTACCTACCCTAATTGGAGCATCACCATTTTTCTTTTCCTTGCTTTTGATAAATATTATGTAGCAGGAGAGCTCGTGAATTGAATTTTGGGAATTGAGTCCCAATGGTTTTCATTGAGAAGCACATCCCGTATTTCTTAGACTGAAACATGCTGACTTTTCTATCGTAGTTTTATTGTCAGTCATTTTATTCATGTGGGAATAGTCCGTGCGAGAATGTCAACTAGTGTTTGAGTCTCGAATTTATTTCCACATTTCATATTGAAGACGAGCCGAAGATAGTATGATTGTGTTTTGTCCTACCAATGATTTTAGATTTATTATGCAATCCCGATTTCAGGCTATAGCCCAAGCCTCGGAGTGGGATCTTGTGAGAGTTTGTTGTAACCTTTGGAACTATGACCGCACTACAGATTGCTGTTTGCCCTTGAGATCTCGATTCGCGATCAAAGCAATTACCATTTAAAGAAGATATTCCTAGATTCGAAAGATCGGTTTGCTTCTATCATCATTTAGGTGTTACCACGCTTTGAAACTTCCTTAACTCATCTGTAGTTTCTAAAACGAATTCTTTACCTTTGTGTACCGCCATACATAGTACATCCTACGTGTTCAAAACTCTCGAAATTGACTAAGTTAGGATGAACCCGTTAGCCAGAGGAATACACAAGAACGTCGAATCCAAATCTTATCAACGGGTATCAAATGACATACGAAATGATACAATCGAAGCTGCTGATCATCAGCAGCGCCGATCGCGGCTTGGAAGGCTTAAACAAGCTATATCAAAACCGCTTGGAAGCTCATCCAACACAAGCAAAGTCACTGAAAATGACTCAGACAAGGCATCTCCAGCTACATGGAATGGAGAGTTCCCAACAGAAGTCATTGGACAGAATGTGGAAAAACCGTATCGCAATGATGTAAGGACTGCCATGTCCAAATCTGGTGGTGTTTCAATATTGTCATATGCAGACTCCTCTGACATTGTTGTGGAACCAACAATTAGTAGACCATCGGTTCAACAGCGCCAACATCCAACTAATCATGGCATGAAAGGCTCTGCAACTGTTACCTCATATCTATCTGTGGAATCGCTTGACCACGTGGAACCTCCTTCTGTTTCAACAATTAGTAGACCATCGATGAAAATACAACAACATCCAACAATTCAAAGTCTCAAAGGCTCTTCTACACTACATTCACCGAAATCCTTGCACAATACTGACTGCTTGGAACGACCATCTAATTCAAGCATTGGTAAACACTCGATTCAGCAGGGACAAGCTGTAACGAACCCCAATTTTAAAGGCTCTGCTACAGTTTTTTCTTCTCAAACCATAGACTCTGTTGACCGCGTTGAAATGCCATCTATTACAACTCCTAGTTTTCACCGGGGGCAAGCGAATCGTATGAGTTCGAGTAAAAGAATGTTATCAGAAAAAACAATCAACACCATTAACACACAAGGCACTTTTAATACTTATGGTACGAGTGGAACTGAGAACTACACAATCACCACTGTCGATTCTACAGCCCCTGGTTCATTCGTTTCCTTACAATCAACTACAACTGCATCACTTGCTGCTGCTTTAGCACACACTGCTGACGATAGTGGGTATTGCGATGCCACAGACGGTTATGAATATGAAATGAGTCTTAGTGATGAAACTTCGCCTTCTTGTCGTCTTTCTCAAGCAAACCAAGAAACAGAAGAAGATCTTATGATCCGCATGGCAATGGAAATGTCTCTCGCAGAGTTTAAAGCCAATGGAGGTAAAGACTCACATCATCTACAACATGATTTCCCAGAGGATAGATTTCCACTAAGGAAAAAGGGCATGCAGTGGAATCGTCAGTCATCCCTACAATCTGTGATGACCTCAATAACCACAGAGCCGACTGAAGTTTTCATTGAAAATAATGCTGGGTCACAGCGCAATAGAGTCTTTACCTTCTCACCTTCTAATGAAAAGCCACTACTTAATTGGTCTTCTGAAGGGGATACAATTGACATCACTCATTCTCTGGATGCCGAGACTTTGAGGCAGCTTGAATTTGCTCGTGCAAATCTGCCTAAGGAAGAAGCCGATGCGATTGAAAGCGCAATTCGCAATAGCTACTCTTGCGAAGTGGCGACGAAAAATCACGAAGTCACGTCATTTTCACAACCCGTAGAAGAATCTCCGCTTTCTGTAAACGCATCTGAAGCAGCAGAAATTGAACAGGCCATAAGAGACGCAGATGAACACCAGGAAAGATTGTCAATGGAAGTTGCGATAAAGCTACAAGCTGCAGAAGAAAAAGATCAAAATTTCCAGCGAAGCGAAAATGAATCATATGATATTATGATTGATAATGGCTTCCATCAAGATTTTAAGGCTACATCGGGATCAAATAGTTTATTTGCTTCACTCACGTGTCAAGATGAAATAACTGAAGATGATATGGATTTCAATCTTTTTAAGTCTGAATGGGGTGATACTATATTAAACTTTGAAGCAGACGAAGATATTGATTTTGCTGATAATTCTGCATATGATGTATTTAAGACAAATTTTCATAGACCTACAAAGGCACCAAGTGCAACCGAAAACCGCACTCGTGATCAAATACACCAAGCCATAGATACGGGGTTAATTGGAAATTGTAATGGTATTGTGAAGAAGGGTGACGAGGCTGTTGTCTATCATGCTAACGAGGGAGCAGGGAGTGATGGTCATGATGTTGCGATCAAAGTCTTTCAAAGGATCAAAAGAATTAGAAGTAGAACAGTTGGAGAAGGTGCTCTTTGCTACTTTCCTCGTTCTTTTCGGGATTCCTTTCGGGACGACGAATCATTTACCCCAGAACAGCTTGAGCTTCTGGCGGAGAAAGAATATGCAAATCTTATCCGCGCTCACCATGCTCGTGTACCTGTAGCGTCTCCATTACTTCAACAGGAAAACCTTGTTTTTATGAGGTTCATGGGCGAAGATGGATGGCCTGCACCACAATTAAAGGATATGGAATTAAGGGTTGGAAGTAAAACCTGGAGTACTCTGTATTTTCAAGTCATGGTTGCGATAAGAAGGTGAGATTCACATCGCTAATGCCATACAGATCTGTAAGTCTTCTTTTTCTAACGCTTCTATTCTAAGGCTGTACACCGTTGCTCAACTGGTGCATGCTGATTTGAGTGAACACAACATTCTTGTGTGTTCTCCAGATTATGTTGAGCACAGTGACAAAAATACCACAGGAGAAGGAGAAAATTTTCAGATTGTTTTAATTGACTTCGTTCAGGCGGTTGATATCAGCCACCCAAAAGCCCAAGAGTATCTTGAACGCGATATGGATCAACTACGTCATTTTTTCACCCAAAAGGGTATCAAAGCCTTGGGGAAAGCAATGGCAGTTCTTTTTGTTACCGGCTCTGATAAAATTCTACCAGATCAAGCGACGACAACATCGAATTCAAAAGATTTCCCTAGGAAATCCAATGATGAAACAGCATACGCCCTGAAAAAATTAAGAAGCGTAAATAGTGTATCATCTAAATCTACACAATCTTCAGGATCCCGTGTAAATTCAAATGGTATCAAGGGTAAGCATAAAATTTCAGCAAGAAGCATGAGCACCACTAGTGTATCGACAAAGTCGTCCATGTCTTCCATGTGTCCGATGTCTCCTGTGAAGTCGCATACAGTAAATCAGAATCAATCCTCCTCTGCAAGCCTCGTTACTTCTCAGGAGTGTTTGATCGAAAGTTCAACACAAAAGACACCTAAAAAAGAAAAGAAGGAAAAGAAAATCAAGAAAGAGAAAAAAGAAAAGAAGAAGAAAAGGGACAAGTTAAAAGATTCAAGTAGCAAGACATACAAGTCAAATGATGACCACCAAAAGCGGCAGATTTTCGATCAGAATACGTTATCTTCCTCCGTGGATTTTCGGAACCCTGGAGAAGTGACTGAAATTGTGACTAACATGGATAGCAACGTTCAAGATCAACACATTGCTGATCACCCACTATTTCCAGCCACATTTGAAGCCTCGGACATTTTTTCCGAGAACATGCCTGATTTAAATGATACAAGATGGGAACAAACATGGAATTCAAAGTTTGAAGAATAAAGAGCTACATAATTGTGCATTAATTGTCGACACGTAGTAAATGTAATGATTGAATACATTTCTTTCGCTTTGAATTTAGGAATATTATTCCTATTGCCACTATTAATGCTTTTATTTCCACAGCTCCCTCAGTATATTGATTCCTTGGGCAATGACATAGCTCAAGAAGTTGTCAGTGCAACTCGTATCAGTAGAACTTTCACGTACAGAGTATTCAAAATATATTAGGTTGACTAAAGGAGTTTGAAATTGTAAATTTTTATTTCTCTTGATTATTTTGTCGTTTTATCTTCCTACACTTTTTGTCAAGTGTGATGAACGATGCATCTAAAATTGAAGTTTCCTCACTTCCCTAACGTAGGTAGTACAATGGGAGGAGTTTCCCCCAGAAAATAAGTTTCTTCAAGATGAAGATCTGGAATGAATTTGACTTTGTTTCATCACCAAGAAATGACTGCAGTATGAATCCATGACAGTTATACCAAATTTAATGAATATTTTATTTTAGATTCAATCCACGTAGGTCCTAGTTCTATGCCACCTCCTCGGGTTACTTGATTATCTCTGATTATTATTGAGACACGTTTTCTTAAAGTTACATTTTAAAAATGTGTTTACTGTAGGTTATTTCGTTCTGAATACTTGAGCGAAGAAAGGAAGATATTTTTGTAAACCTGGTTATCCCACAATAGCATTCAAGAGAAATCAAGGAGGTTGTCCAAAAATTCAAAAACGGAAAATCTCTTCAAAAAAAATGGATTCACTAAATTTGAGTGTTCTGATCAGAATAGACCGTTTGATGATGCGATTGGGCCGTTTGACACTACTCCGCTGTTACTGTCTTTTGCTTTTTTCAATGATACGCCGCTATGCAGGTGTTTTTACAGTAGTGTGGAATTAAGATAAAAAGAAGGTACAATCATTTAAATAATTGTAATAAGATATCACCTATAGTCTTATAATCCATTTAATGGCAACGAACTAATTCAGAACAGTTTTGAATTGTCTGCAAGTACTCTTATACAAAGAAACTTATAATTGATCACAATTCTTGAAAAGGATATAAGGTCTTTTCAAATCTTATAATGCATAATGCTTCAGCAAGAGATACGCCTTGTCAATAGTCTGAAAACAGACCAAAAATTGTTTTGAAACTACTTATTTGTAACATTCTAGAGAAATGTCAAGGGCTTGTATCAAAATCGATCACTATAGACTACTATTGACTTTTTCCATCATTAAGATTGAATCGAACTTGTACTTAACACCTGATGTTCAACAGTTCAAATCAGTAAGATGACTAATATTCCTTGGCAAACCTTTGTTTTTGCTCATACCTATGCTTGATGTATATTAAAAGTCATCACTTTGGACTTAAATAGAAGAAAAACGTTCTTTTGAGACTATATTGTAGTGTCCCAATAAGTTTTGTTCAAAAATATCAAATCGGAGTCGAATTCGGCACCTGTAGAGGTCACTACTGTACCCAATCGAACAATCTCGCTGGAATCATCAAAATGGTGAAAAAGGATTTCTCGGTACAGATCAGAATTTTTTTTGGTCTCCTTGAATTTCCTCTGCTTTGATATCAAAAAAGTCATCGTTTTGCTCTAGCTTCAGTGACGTTGCGGGGCCCACAGTATCATGTAATTTCCACCAAACTACATAACAATATGCATACTGTGCACAATTCACATCCTTATTGCAATTTGGGGCAAACTCATTTGTTTCTGGTGGTGCATCTGATAAAATGTTAGCGGACATGTTATCAAAGTAATCTTTAATTGAAAATATTTATAATTATTCTTACCATGAATACAACAAAAGCTTGGCTTGCAAGCCTCAAAGCATTTTTTGAAGGATCCCATGTCATCGTATTTATTACACAGCTTTTCTAGATCATCTGGAGCACATGGTAATTGCGCTACATCACCGACATCAGGACATTTTCCCTTGCCATAAGAATACACTGGGATGGGCTTCCCATTGAACGAAGAGTCATCCACTTGTCGTTCATCCATTTGCCCAATGCTTTTGGCATCTTCCAGGATATTTCCCACTAAATCATGTATAGAGCCTCCTTTAATCATCTTGCTATTTTCATGTAGGGGGAACTCATCCTTTTCTAACGTTAGCTCGGATGAATTGCTACCAGCGGTCAAGGGTCTAGAAGAACCCTTCTTCATACCTGTGAAAGAATGAGAAGGAGGAAAACTTGACGTTGTAGCTGCTGGTGATTGGTGAATCAATTGAGCATTCGGAGTTGAAGGCGATTCCTTTGAAAAAGTATTGACAAGGCTATTTGGAGTTGTTGAAACGATATGCATATTCGGATTATTCTTTTGTTGCTGCTTCTTGAATCCCTTAAGCTTATTTTGCGAAGAATTTCCCATTTTTTGACGTTTCATGGTTCCTTTTTTGTTTTGATTTGATTCAGGAAAAGCAGATGACGCGGCGATAGTAGGATTATCAACAGATGAAGCTTCCATGGTGATTGGAGCTGTAGGAGGATTGTTGACAGATGGAGAATTCATGGTGATTGGAGCTATAGGAGGATTGTTGACAGATGGAGATTTCATGGTGATTGGAGCTATCGGAGAATCTTTAACAGATGGAAAATCCATGGAGCTCGGAGCTACGGGAAGTGCACTAGTTGGGGCGCTTGAAGGAGGAGAAATATCACTCCATGCATTATCATTTGGAACTTCCTTTGGATTTTTCATCTGGTCTTTATTGGAGAGCCCTTTGTCCTCTTTAGAACCCCATGAATGTTTTGGACGCAATTCTTCCCCTTTCTTTTCACCCTTATTTTGCTGAATTAATGAAATCTCCTTTTCTGCTTCTTGTTCCTGTTGTTCAACCTTTGCTTCCAGCATAGCTAATTTCCACTGATACCGTCTCTTTCCTTTAGGCCTGGGAAGCCTCTCACGCCTCTTGAGAGAACGCCTTCTACTCGACTCTTTAGAATACGTCGCTATCATATATTCATCGTGGATTTTATCCCAGTCGACATATGGCGATAATTTTTTTAGCTGTCGTGACAAAATTAACATCTCTATGATCTATGAGAAATCATCAAATATTAGTTCTTGTCTACACAACAGCTCTATGACTGAAATTAAAATCAACGTACCCTTCGAATATCCTTGCCATGTCCTTTAATCGATGCACCGCTTGTTTTCGCTCAATTAACGATAAAGCATTAGTAGGAATCACCTTGCCTACTCCATGGGAAGTAAAAAGCAAGGTGATAACACTAGAAATTATCAGGATGTAGATCCCAGTTAGGCCGATCATCTTGCAGTTGACTATAATGGACGCTGACCTTGAATTTGCGTAGTGAAACTGATTGTCAAAATGTGAATGAATTCTGAAAATTTGGAATTGATCCGTTGAATAAAATCGAGAATGGACAGTACAGTGTCTGTAATTCGATAAGTATTTGTTCACAGAAAAAATTGCAATAAAACTGGACTTTCAACTAATTCACTGAATTACAAAAGTTCAACGTGTGAAGGTGAAGGAAGCGAAAAGAATGATTGTTTTGTGCGACACAGAAACTCTACTTCCTGTGTCTGTCTGATGGTTGGGTCAAGCGAATGTTTTCATTTTCTACATCTGTGTGTTGTATGTACCGTGAGAACGGATCAATGGACTCATTACAAAGAAACCACATCTCTTTCCAAACCCCTTCCAAAGCACTGTAATGATCAGGCTAAGAGTTTCTGTCCATTTACTTTTTTCTCTTCAAGGATTGTGCAGCAATCTCCCATTCCATGGTAACAAAACCTCTAAGCACGAGCTTCCATCTAATCTGTCTTTGGAGCTCAAAGTCTGTGTTCAAGGTGATGCAATTCCCCGGATACGTAACAGAGTGAAAAATTTGAGATGTAACGTAATGATGTGAATCCTTTATCATGAGCAATTTCTGGAGTTCTTGGAGGAAGCAGGTTTGCAACAGTTTCCCTTTTTGCACAAAAAAAGGGCATGAACATAATCATGTACAACATAGGGAGTGCAAATTATATTTAATCTTTGTTTGTCATGTGTGCTTGTGTGGGACATATTGTGTGGATCATTTTCAAGAAAGGTATTTTTGAGTTATTTCTCTTGATGGCATTTTGAAGCACTACCCACTAAATATTGGAAATGTCTTTCCACATAGGCTGGTGTAATGTTCTTGAATTTATTGCTGCTGAATTGCATTTCAAATAGTTTTGATAACATTTAAGCACACTGGGTGACCTGCAATTGCTACAACTTCAATATCTGAATTAAGTGCCTTTTTGGAAGGGGGTGGAGCTGTCCTTGTGCATGGCATAAGCATCCACCCAAAGTAAGAGGTAAGCCTGGTATTGAATTGTCCGGAATCTCATCTCTTGCAGCAGAGGCTTAACTTATTCCTTGTTTCCCAAACCTTTTCGTTATACTGAACTAAGATAAGCATTGTTAGTGACGCAAGAAAGCTTATGCAACATACGGTAAGATCCCAAAGGGCCTCTGAATTTCTGCATATCCTACTTTCCATGCCCTTAAGGAAATCTTGAGTGTAGATTGTTCAAGTCGCATGAGACTATGGATACATTTTAACCAAATAGACAACTTTGTTCTCTCTGGCTTATTCCAATTTACAATCGGGTAGTTGTTGTTACCTTGGGGAAGCTCTTTAAGGTGCAGAACCCTTGAATCATTGAGCTGGTCTAATGCATCACTTATTTGCGCAAGGCTTAGATAACTTTGAGGTAAAGACAACAATAATTCATAAATAAAATATATCGTGTGTGCTGAATCCTGAATCTTGAGCTTCCACTAGATACTTACAGTTTCTTGTTGAAGGGGATCTTCCAGATCACTGATTCACAAATGTATCTGCTGATGTAAGACAAATGCTATAACAACATTCTATTGGCTTTGAAATGGATTATGGCCTGGCCCATGTAATTATTCAAAGTGGATGAGCAATGAATAAGGCCGTATCTTTCTTCATTGAAAGTATTCTGACTATCGATTGAAAAAGGGTCATGACAAATCATTGTAATCACTAAAACGTGTATCACTTCCAAGGTTTCACTACTATTTCCACGTATTCCACTCAAGCGCTAAAATTGAGTGCACACATGTTTTTAACACCTAAATCCCTTTGAGTTATCATCCATACTTCTTCGTTAAGTTTCATTGCTTGTTGTTAGATTGGGGTTGCAACTGAGATGTGTTTAACATCATTACACCCCGTCTTGCGACCAAACTACCAACCCATTACCTGTGGTCTGAGCCTAGTCAGCGTTTCCTCATTTCAGTTTTTGGTCAATTAGATGTACCAAAGGCATGTCCTTGGTTACTTTTTCTTTGCCTGTTGCTTCACTTGTGAGGTTTTCTGAACAATCAAGCAATTAACTATGAATCAACAATACAATCAAAAAAGAGTGCGCAAGTAGTATTTATTTTCAAAACCTAAATTGAAGTATTCCAATACGTTTTGTTCAAAAAGATCAACTCTGAATTGAATTCCGCTCCAGTTGAAGTCACCACTGTCCCCAATCGTATTATTTCACTCGAATTATCAAAGTGGTGGAAGAGCATTTCTCGGAAAAAGTCTGAGTTTGTTTGGTCACTTTCGATTTCAGATGCTTCGACATCGAAAAAATCGTCGTTCTGTTCCATCTTCAACGAACTTGCCGGTCCCACAGTATCGTGAAGTTTCCACCAAACAATGTAGCAATATGCATATTGCGCACAATTGACATCTTTATTACAACTAGGAGAAAACTCATTACTTTCTGGAGGTGCATCTGATATAGTAGATCATCGCGTCAGGTAGAGGAAGAATTAGGATGAATGATGCCTTAGACTTACCATGTATGCAACAAAAGCTAGGTTTGCACGCTTCCAAACATTTTCGAAGGGATCCTGCATCGTCGTATTTGTCACATATCTTTTCTAAATCATCAGGAGCACAGGGAACCTTTGCCACATCTCCTGGATCAGGACAATTACCCTTCTCATACGATATACAGGGATGGGTTTTCCGTTAAATGAGGCTTCGTCCCCTTGTCTACCTTCGTCTGTTTTCTTATCTTTTTTGTCGATTGATTGCCCCATTGCATTTTCGTCGAGATGCTGAGTTTGATCAGATATGCTAAACTCATCTTGGTCCGAAACATGTGAGGCATTTTTTTTAGAATTAGAATTTAAATGTTCCGAGACGTCTTTGGAGGGAGAGTGATTCGCGGACGCTTCGGCAGTTACCGCTTCCATAATCGCATGCTCTAGTATTTCAAATGGAGAATTTCCTGCAAGAAAGCTTGTATCAGAACGTGTGCGTGCCTGTGGCGAATTCCTCTTTCTTCGTTGGTCTCTCAGACGAGGTGGTCGCTTTTTCAGCTTTCGATGAGCATTATCATTCGTTGAATGGACTCGAAGAAAGTAGTTATTTCGTAGTTTCTCCCAATCTACATATTGTATCACGTCAGCCAGTTTATGTTTTAAACGAATAACCTCTAAAGCCTTGTAAATGATGGCGGTGTTAAATCACACTTGAGATCAGATGCACATCTTTGCTAATAGGAAACTTACCACTCGATACTTCTCTAGCTTTTCGATTCGCTTTGTTCGCTGAGACAAAAGAAGTGGACGAGGGGCACAGTATGTGCAATGTTCATTGTTTTGACGATTATTTGTATCTACCTTGAGTGTCCATCTTTCAATACGTACATTCTCTGGCTGATACAGCTCAATGACTAGAACGGCAATGATTGCAGTGACGACTGCAATGTAGAGAATCACAATGCAGTGCGCCATGCTGTACTACAAAGACTTTGTCTGGATTTAAAGAATTCCTGGGTAATGCTTGTTTCACCTTACCGTATAGATATTGGAACTAAGTAAGGGTCGTGAAATGTCTAATGAAGCGGCAAAAAAACCTTTTTCAATCCTGTGACCTACCACCGAAAAAATTCGTTTACCAAATTTTGATTTTTTTTTCGATATATGTAAAACCCTTTCAATTTACCTAGTAGCAGCACCTAAATGTGTTACAATCAATACTAACCGTTTCTACGCCGTTTTCATTTTAACTGCTCATCGTGGATAGTATGCAATGAGAATTACTAATTTAACCATACACAGTAATTCGACATAATGTTCAAATTCCTATGCAGAGTTGGACTGTATAAATATATACTAATTGTAC
>CAAAJI010000097.1:54773-66629 GCA_900642245.1 Fragilaria radians | reverse complement strand
ACACTATCCATTTCGTTACATACCTGAATCATCGCATCTTTTCATTTTCGTCGAATCAGGAATATGACAAGTAAAGCGATTCCAGGATATCTTGCTAAATCGGTAAGGTAAAAAGTTAATTTTCAGCGATTGCGTTTTAAAAAAGGGTTACTCTATGGAATGTGGAAATTCGATACATTCCGACTAACCCAAAAGCAAGCAGACAGCATCGTAAATATATTAGCTTTGCATACTAGTAGTGGGTGCTTGCTTTGCTCCGCAGATTTAAACTATTTTGCAAAAGAGAATATATCTTTGAATTTTTACATTTCCAGCAGTAATTATGGCAAAGATTTTCATGGTTGTAATTTGTGAACCTAGAATTTGCAGACCATACAATCTGATGCATGACATAATATTTAAGTTTTATTACTTGACCTAACATGTCATTGGTATCTACAGTTGCACTCAATACCACAGAACTTAAAGCAAATTATGCCATTGATTTAGCATTGGCATTAGGAAGGTGTAAAGGTAGCAAATTCATTTTTTTCTATTAAAACTATGGTTTAAAGACATATCTTAGCTTTTTCTTGCGCTTTTGTTGTAGAAGTTATTGGTGCTGCTGTTATTGAGACTTCAAAGTTTGTTGTGGAAAAGTTAAAATAAAGCTGTTGGTGCAAAGTCAATGTTGTTGTTTTGTTCACTTTATAAGATGTATTCTTTACTTGTTTGACAGTTTAAAAAATGAGACAAATGAAGGATTAATACAAAAGGAATCATCCCAAAGATACAACAATATATCGATCCATATGATTAATGCCTTTTAAACAGTTATAATTAGACTTAAGATTTAGATGCACAAAAGAACTTTTTCCTCAATTTAAAGGAATAGTGTTATTTTTTTAAATTGTTTTGAAGGAATTTCATATATTTGCAGATAAATATGGCAATTAGATCTATATCAACAACTCAGTAGCATTTTGAATGACAATTGCGTTAAATATTCTGCAGTTTACAACTGAAAGTTTTGGCAACATTCTAGTTTATAGTTCTGGTTGAAAGTAGGATGGAATTATCATCTTACTAAAATCAGGTACCGTGTGAATTAGCTGTATTCCTATTGATTTTAGTCGCTCACTCTGTAACCAGTAAACTCTGTACTCGTACTCGATCACTTTCTCGAGTACTACTGTACTGACAAAAAGCGCAAGGGTTAAGGGGTAGTACCGGCCAGATCGGATGAGAATACTTTTTTCGTAGAAGGATAATGCAAGCAATAGGAAATAAGTTGATATTTATCTAAAATAAAATTCTTAGTATTTGCAACTGTTCAATACATGCTTAGTTGACCTTAGAAATTATCTTGATCAATTTGTACTGTATCTAATATATATATATAAGTATCGTATGATAATGCCAATAAAAAACAACACAATTTGAATGAAATAAATTACCAAGCTTTTACATTTATCATCTACGTTTCCTCGCTCCCTCTCCTCATATCTTGTTCGGTGTCATGTATATTCAATCAAACCAACTATATTCCCATTCGTCTGCACTTATGTCACCAAGTACTTACCTACTTGCTTCAATGACTCCTCTTGTGACTTTGGAAGCCACAGCAAGCCCTCATATGGTTGGAAAACATTTACTTCACTCATTTTAGATTGCGCCTTGAGTGGAAAACGCTCACAATGTTTCCATCTGTAAATTCACTAATCCCAATTATAGTTGCAAAGCAATAAATTAGTTACCTTAGTGACGCATCTTTTAGATGAGAAAATATGGATGTTCCAAAAAAGGACCAAACAATATACAATATTCACGCTACGTAGCATTATTCTGGCCATAAAAATTATAAACTTCATCTGAAGCGCAGAAAGTATGCCTAACATGTTGTGCTGAAAAAAAAGTGTAGGTGACATTAATCTCCTTAATTTGGGATTAAAAAAGGAACTCATCACAGTACATACTGTACGGTGTGATACAGAAATAAAACAATGATAAACTATAATCTATTTTAGATTACTTTTATTCTTTAGTCTTGTGTAGTCTTAGTACTTCTCTCAGAAAGAACTTCTTGACCCTTCTCAAAAGATGTTCGTGAACTCTTTTAAAGAAGTAGATCAAGGCCTAAAGCTTCTTCCCAACTGTTTAGACAGGTCTCTTCAACTTGTTCATAAGGACAAGTTGGTGGTCAATAAGGATAAGTTGTTTAGCCTTTAGACTCTTTTGTTATTTGAGAGCTAACCATGTAATTATATCTTTAAATAAATACATAATGTGTAACGCCGTCCTTGATTGGATACGGTGATGGATGATATAATGATACTTTCTATTTATAAGCAATATTTAATCTGCACTGAGTTTAACTAGTGAATCATTTATCATAGTTAAAATTGTGGTAGGTTTATTTGTAACTACCCATAGCTAGATGAGTAAATAAAAGAATATTTTGATTCTACAATTATTTACTATGCGCTAACGGAACATGAAGTCTCCTTATACCAGGACACAAACACACACATCTCCTAGTTTAATATTTTGTTAATAAACTATTATTGTTTACAACCTATTGTGTTACGAATCAGCTTCTTGATCCTTCAGTCAAGGTAGGTCAATACATTGGAGCCAATCTAAGTGCTTTTAGGAACATATATCTTCCTCAAGTAAGGATAGAATTGAGCATATTGAGACCCCTCAAACCAATGCCATTTACATACTAAATATGAAACAATCATTCGTTGATATTCAAAACTCCAACGATTGGGTATGACCGGGTAGTAGTATCATCCTTGTAATACTTGGATGACAGCATGAAGAAGGTTTCTTCAAGATCAAGCTTCCTGGTAATTTTTCCCTCAACTAAATGAAATAATCAACAGAAACGACTTTAAGTAGGCAAAAGAACAAACTGTTTTCGTTTAAAACAGCCCTCGAAAATTGCCCATCATAAACACCAGAAATATTTTCCATCCCAACTGGGAAATTATGTTCCTTTAAGACTGTAAGGCTGAAAAAGGGCTTGCAGTTTCGACAAAGTAATGCTGTTGATGCGTTTCCAAGCCTGCACGGGCAACCAATCAAGGACAATTTTGTACACATTAATGACTGCATTACTCCAATGGACGAGAGAGATGTGATATGCGCTGGCTTTTCAAATGTTTCAATGGAGCATTGGCGATGGATTAACGTTCAGTAACTCAGGAAGAAAAGATAGAATTCTGAACTGGCTGTTTAACCCAAAACATGACCACAAACTCACAGGCAAGATAAATCTTCGCGTACATCCAACCCAAGTATCTTACATGTCCCTTCTGATCGTGAAAAAGTAACTAGTACAATCAGAGGCGTTCAGAGTAACAAGGTCAACTTAAAACATTAGTTTAATCAATGCAATTTTAAACAGATCATTCTTCTCAAGACTCCACAAAACAATAAATACTATGTGAGGACAATTAATCTAAATGTAGAAGTGCTCTCAAATATTGGTTTGAAAGCTTTCCGGTATAGACTTCGACCCCATTATTACTTGTTTGTCATAACATGAAGTTTAACTAATACTGAGAAGAACATTATAAGTATACGAGCAAGTGTTAACATGACTGAATTAGGCGCAACGAGAAGAAAGGACAGTTAAGCTTCACCTTCACTCATCAATTGAAGTGCAGCATAAAAGAAAGAAATATGCCTGCATTCTCTAAAGGAAAAAATTCAAGAGATAGACTATGATTGTACCTAAAGGTAATGAGTGCATGGATCAGGCTAGCGTTTAACAAAACGACATAACGTGCTGCAATGCTTCGTAATCCAAAGCATCATAGGAAAGATTAAGGTGGTGAGAGTGTTCGTATTCTACAACTTCTCATGATGATTAGGCTATGAACTAAGAATATTCACCAAAGACAACAATAGGTACATAAAACAATGCAAAAAATAAAGGACTACTTCAAGCAATTTGCAGCATATTCAGGATTTTGTGGGTAGGAAAGAACCAGAAGCCAACAATCAACTTACAAGGCTGGTGATTTCTAAAGTCAGATCAAATGAGCATTGGGTTTTAATTGTCAAGGTATATTCTCTTTCGGTTCAAAAGCACAGTTGTCTTTCATGCTATATTTTCCTGATGATTGTTGTTAATCCACAAATTTGCAGATGGAAGTAATGGTAGGAAACTTTACATGCTTGAATGAATGAAAGACACTTCCAATGAAAAAATGTCAACAATTTTTTTGTTATCTTAGGCAATCCCTTGCCATTGAAGATAACAAAGGAGAGTCACTATCGGCTAGTCTGACTCAAGTTTAGATTCATTTTTGTCTGATCAAAATTTTAGGAGAGTGCAATTATATTCACAGAAAAGTAGACTACTATGCTTGGAAAGTTAGTCAGCTTCTGACCTTGTCACCAAACACGTTAGTTCCTATACTGAGATTGACATTGACCTAAAATGCTTATCTGTATAACTTGCAACAAAACAAATAACAGACTAGTCGTTAATCACGCCTTAAGCATTAGCCACTGAAACAATACCGCGTGTCTTAAAGCTTGGCATTGCACAATTCCTTACTTAAGGATGCTGCATATGGCTTAAGGTCTGCTTTCAGTTTCCAGAATGACGAACTATTTCACCGAATAGGGATCCTTCATCGGCAAGTAATTCTCTCGGAGGGGCAAATTCAGCGGCTACTCCATCCTTCATGACAAGAATTTTATCAGAGTCCATGATCGTGTTGACCCGATGTGCAATAGTTAGAACTGTGCATCCTGGAAATGCTTCTCGTAGGGTCCTCTGAATTTCATGATCTGTTTCAAAGTCAACACTGGATGTGGCTTCATCCAACAAGAGCACCCGACTCTGCTTCAAAAGAGCGCGTCCCAGACAAAGAAGCTGTCGTTGACCTTGGCTTAAGTTCTCTCCGTACTCAGCCACTACTGCCAGTAAACCATTCGGAATATCCATAACTGTGTGCTTCATACCACATTTTTCAAGAGCAAGCCAAATCTGTTCATCAGAGTACTCTTCAAAAGGATCTAGATTAGATCTGATTGTACCAGAAAACAAAACCGGATTTTGAGGTATGATACTAATCGCAGATCGCAAAACTTTTAAGCCAATGCGCATCACATCTACACCGTCAATACGGATGGGAGCCTTGTAACCAGTTGAATCATCATCAATCTCAGGCTCTACTAATCTCATGAGACACAGCAGTAACGAAGATTTTCCCGAACCTGTCCTTCCAACAACACCAATTCTCTGTCCACCCTCAATATGCACATTCAGCCCTTTGATGACCAAGGGAGTTGATGACCTATATCGCATCCTTAGATTTGTCATTTGAATCATGCCTTTTGAAGGCCATTGTGGAGGCAAGTCTTCGACTTTTCCACCTGATGCAGTCACTGCCTTAGTTGCCGAGTTCAAAGAGGAATCTTGTTTCGCACTTTTTTCCAAATCACTCGTATCCATTGCAGCCTCCTTCTCGATTTGTTCGCTGTAGTAGAGGATTCTTTCTACGGAGTTCATAGCAGCCTCGACTTGTGCAAAGGATCGAACAACCCATTGCAGCATACCAGTTATCTGAATTGCATACGTAAGGGATAAGCCGGCTAGTGAAGAGTAGCTAGAGTTCTGTCCAACACCACTAACGCCGTTCGAAACCACAATTTGAGTAGCTAACAATGCCGCGAAACCAGCGATGGAAGCTCCAATCATTTCGAGACGAGTTGATAACCATCGATCGCCTGTTTTGTTACAATATGCTGCTTGAGTGCTCAAATCTAGTTTCGATTCAAAATCATTAAGAAAATTCGTGCTTTCTCCGTATGCCCTAATCGTCGATAAGCCACCCAGAGTCTCAGAAAAGTGAGTGAATACAGGCGATCTTGAAAGACTTTCCAATCGCTTCGTTTCTCTGGACACAGAACGGAAATAATTCAGAATCCTAATGTAAATGAATGCCAATGGTAAGAACAAAAGAGCAAACCATGGTGTAGCAAATGCAATTGTTGCCATGGAAAAAATCAATGATAATGCCATGAAGAGAACAAAATCAATGGATTCAGTAAGCTCCTGGTCCATGCTAAACATATCCTTACTGAACCTGCTCAATATTCTCCCTGTCGGGGTTGTGTCAAAAAAGCTCATAGGTGCTCTGAAGACTGAGGTGATGAGATTCATATGCAAAGTTTTGGAAGCATGTATCCCAAAAGTTGCGAGAAAGTATGATCGGAAAAAAGTGATCACTCCGACTAACAATGCAAATCCTCCATAACCACCTAGATAAAATCCTTTGCTAAATCGCACGAAATTGGTGTCACTTGTCCAGAGTGAAATCCACACGTCACGAACAAGATTCATAGCAGTCGAAATAACAAAAATCGAAAAAACGAAAAGAAAGCGGAGAATTCCGCCGCCAGCCTTGATATATCTGGAATACACTTGAAACTTTACTGCACCAACCTCCCGCTCCTCTTTCGTTACCAAAGATTTAACTTCTTCCTTTTCAGGATTTGATACTTGTTTTGCGGCTGCCTCGAGCATTTTGGGAACACTAGTTGTTGCTAGAGCTTTGATTCCTTCGACTTCTCTTGATTGTGCCTTCTTCGAAGTTTCGTCAAGGTCTTGCAATAATCTTTGAACTTCACCTTTACCTTGGATCAGATCTTCATAAGTCCCTTGCTCCAAGACAATTCCTCGCTTGCCCAGTGCAACAATCATGTCACACTTTGAAAGACATTGAAGTTGATTAGTCACTAAGAGTCGCGTTTTCCCGTTGAGGAATCCAATGATGCACTCATCGAAAAGTTTCAAGGCAACTTCCGGATCAAGTGCACTCAGAGGATCATCAAATATGATCACGTCTGCATTTGAGTAAGCAGCCCTCGCCACACTCACACGTTGCTTCTGACCTCCAGACTAATGCATCACAGTTAGAGTAAGTTAAAGGTTGATTCCACATATGTATTTTTAAAACAAAGCTGTACGTACAAGATTAATTCCCTTCTCTCCGATCTCAGTCATATCGCCGTCTTCCAACATTTCTAAATCGTGTGTCAATTGACAAACTTGTAGAACTTCTTGATATCGCGCTTCTTCATAAGGTAAACCAAACAAGATGTTATTCCGAACTGATGTGTTCATGATCCATGCCGATTGGGCAACATATGCAACCTTACCCCTCAGGAGAACACTGGAACCTTGGCCCAGCACAGCTTCGTTAAGAATTGCTGAGCATAAACTGGATTTGCCGCTTCCGACGCGTCCTATCACAGCGCAAAGGCTTCCGTTCGTGACACTTAGTGAAATGTTAGTCACTACTGCCTTAGGGTAGATCAAGCTTTCTGTTGATTGATCTGATTTGGTGTGTTCTGATTTATCAATAGACTTGTCATCACTGATATCCCCAACTTCTAATGGTATGCTGGGATCACTCCAATAAATGTTCGCATTTTCAATATGAATTTCACCTATGCCAGTGATATTTTCCCGCTTATAGCCTTCAGAAGTCAATTCACTGTAACCTAAAAATATTGCCACACGCCCAAGACTGACTTTCGCTTGAGCATATTGTGCCATTGCCATTGGGTAAACTAAGAGAAGTGAAGAGGATGAGTTTTATAGTCTTAAATTTCCTCGTTGGGCAAAGGAACTTACACATTAGAGGGAATCGTAACTGATCGAAAGCAACAAGAGCGGCAAAAAGTGTTGAGGCAGTGATCGGTTGACTAGTCCCGTAGGCATAGGCAATAAAAGTTACTACTGCGGCTAAAGGGGGAAGACAGGTCATGTATGCACGAGAAAATCCTCGGAGGTATGCGACACTTTTGAGAGAATCTAATTCTTGATCTCTAGACTCACCAACCACACGAAGAAAGTTTTCTATAAATAAAGAAAATGAATTAGTAAGCTTTGTTGTGTAAATCCACCACTTTGCTACTACAACACACAATCGAATTCAACTCATCACACTTCTTATGAGTAGAGCACTCACCTTCCCAAGTATACATTTTCACGCAGCGAATACCTTGCAATGCTTCATTGACAGTTTTGACACGCTCGTCAGTGAACTTTACCATCTTCCTATTAATTCCAAATAGCTTTCCCATTATAAAACCCATTACAGGTCCTGCACAGCACATGAGAATGAGACCAATGACACAAGGCCATCCAAGTAAAAAACCCAGAATTGTCATGTACCCTGCAATCTGGAACACCCCATCCCATAAGACATGGATCTGGGGAATGAAGGCTTCAAGCTTCGACGCATCAACTTGCATTAAATTCACCATTTCGCCAAGAGTCGTCTTTTGTTGTTCTGAAGAAGCTAATCGTAGTGCTTTGCTATATATACTGGAAGATACTGCCGCTTTAATTTGCCAAGCACAGCGAGTCACTTTGTGAAAATAAGCCCCTTCTGTCAATGCCTTACACGAAATGAAAAAAAATAGTAGGCAAGATAGCCAATATCCCCGATATTTAAGATGACCTGGAGCATCAGATGGAATTGCTCCAGATTGGTATTGCTCGAAGAATTTGAGAATATTATTCAACAAAATTGGGAACGTAAACTGCAAAGATGTGTTGAAGAATTTGATGATTCCAGCTGTGATCAAGCGCTGCTTGCATACAGCTAAAAGAGAATACGTCAATTGGGACTCCAACTTTTTCTTGCGCTCTACCTCAATGTCAGCCACTTGTTTGGTAGAATCTTGTTTGACTTGCTCTTCATTTCTTTTTGCATTCTCCTTATATTTATTGTACGATTCTGTAAACTTACTTTCGATGGATTTACTTTGATCGATCGATGGAAGAGGAACTAAATCTTCTGCTTCAAGTGCTTTCCCCTTTGACTTCAAAAACGAAGCTCTGGTGAAAAGCGGTTGAAGCCAAAAATAGAGTATTCCACTAAAGATGTTTGCACTCATTTCTGGAGACTCCTTCCAGACCATTGGAGGAATAGCTTCATCTTCCTCCTTTAAGCTGTCAGCCTTCATGTCGATATGTTGTTCCCTCTTGTTTCAAGACAATAAAAATAATAATACCTGCTGATAAAACAATTACTTAGTTCAAGTAGGAATATGTATGGAAAGTACGGTGACAATGAGATTCGACAACAGAACAGAAAGGAACATCCAAGAGCTTCCGACAATATTCCGACCAGAAAGTAAGTAAATATTATTAGTGTCATGACAATCCAAAAAATCAGTCAAAGACGAATTTTTTTTGAATAGACGTAGATTTCACTCTTGGTGTAACTGCTGTTTTACCTGCTGCGCAAGTTATCACCAACCTTTTCTACTATTAATTCAGAAGAGACGGCGCTCAACTCAACGTAGACTGACTTTAGAAGGAATTTTGATTTGTCAACAACTTTTGAAAGGATTTCCTTGCAACAACTTCCACGAGAAAATGTGGGTGTTGTTGGCACATGAAATCAACCATTTCCTGCTGTGGAATTAACCCTTGTTAGAAGCAGGGGATTAAAACGTTAAGTGATGGTCAGTGCAAATGGTGACAGGAGCGATGGAAGAGGGGAGCTCTAATATGGCTTTCTTTCAATTTGACCTCAATTCAATGGAACCATTCATTCACAGAGCTTGGGTTACGCATCCAGCAGACAGAACTCACATAAATCGAAAGCTATTTGTGGAACAGAATCCTAGGTATAGGGAATGGTCACACGGACATTTCCCTTATCATTACTTGAGAAGCCAGCTGTTAAACAGCCACAGCTGGTAGACTGACAGCCAGTGGAAGTGGTTGTTATCAACTGAATAGTAACCAGACCACAGCAAGTCCTGAATATAATATTCAATCAATGAAGAAGTTGAAGATCCTTTTTTGAAGGAATATGGCGTATCTCTCCAACCAAAGTGACTGATCCACCCGGAAAAGGCAGTGGAAATGAATTTGAAGTATACGCTGCTGCAGCAGAACGGGAAGTTGAGAAATATCTTGACCCAAAAATATTCTTCTTTTTCCAAAGACTGATCCTTTGCAGTGGTGGAATGAGAATAGATTTCGATTCTCAAAAATGCAATTGTGGGAGGAAAATGGCTTTGAATTCCTGGAAATTCAACAGCTTCCAACACTTTGGATTTCACTTTCAACAAAACGAAATTTAATGCACTGCGATGTACTAATGAACCAAATAATTCTGAAAAATAAATAATCTCTCACATGTATTGCGTACTATGAAAGATGTTAAGAAGGCTTGATGCTATTTTGAACTAAGTTATTTGATTCAGTTGTTTGTGACTGCCAGCAAACTGCCAGAGGTTTTTAACTGACTGTGGATGTGGCTGTGGCTGTGGCTGTGGCTGTCTATAATTTTGGGCTGCTCTGTGACATCTCTAGCCATTATCGGTCATTAGGAAAATTAGAGAAGTGCTTTTGGAACTCTCTATTAAGACGGAAATTTTACGTTTGAACTCTGCCTACAAGTATGGCTTACATCAACTTGATTTTCGAACTAAATTTAATAGCTTATTCAAACCAAAAAAATTCCATTCTTATTCAGTAAGGAATTTCAATCGATCTTTTTTTGCAAGAAACCTGTTTGTATTTTGCTGGCAGTGTCCCAGGGCTATGGATGCATCTTGCGTATCTACAGTGTTGACTGACTATATGCTGGAGAGCGTAGGAAGCCTGTATGTTGTTTTCTCATCTTAATCTAGTTTTCCTACAAGCAGTTCCTGTTAGATTGATCAATGTTTATGGCATCACTCACGATTAAGCTATTTTTACCCTATTAGCAACAAATACAGAACGAAACTTTCACTCATAATTTCCATGAAGGGTATATTAGGGTTCCCCCCTTTGAGATCAGGGTTCATTTCTGTTCAAAGTCACTTTGACTACAATTTACGCTTTAGGTACATATGAATTCATATTAACTTATATCCCTGTGTCTTCAATGAACTCGATGCAAATACAAAAAAAGTGCATTCGAATATATTATGTTGTGATTAACAGCTGTTAGCACTTGTTAGTGCCAATTTCATATTGAATGCCCTATTTCTTTGTAAGATTCGATATATTCATAAGGTTTTATAAGGTTTGAAATATCAACCATCGTTATGGCTATATAACGTAGTACTGCTCAATTGGGAACATTATTGCTGGATTGCATGATCAACGTTGCGAAATAACCTGAAGTATGACTTGAAGAGAGCCAAACCATTTGTTACTTTACATACAAGAGGTAAATATTGTGAGGAAAAGGCATGCCGAAAATGCACGTAATACTACATTGAGAACTTACAATCGCAAACGCCCATTGTCTCTCGAATTGAATGCATGGACAGTTGAGGGCAACCCATGTCAATAGCTCTAATTCCAGTTCGAGTGCTGATTATTGGACCAATGGTGGAACCGCAGGCACAATCATTGCGAACGATAAATTCTTGGACTGGAGGAAGTCCAGCACGTTTGGCTATTTCCCGTATGATCAGTCCTGTCAAAGCATTGGTGGAATACCTCTGATTTGAGTTGCGTTTAATTACCATCCCTCCATTCATTTTGGGTTGATGCATCTTTTCATGCTTTGTTGCATAGTTTGGGTGCACAGCATGAGCCTGATCAACTGAGAGGCAAAAAGACTTTTGAAGAGTCGACTGATAGACATCTGAATTTCTAATTCCGTGACTTAGCGCATCCGCTATCCGTTCCACAGAATCTGCCATGATCGACGATCCGGCACCGACAGCGCTAGAGCTACCAACCTCCTCGTGGTCGAACAATGCAATCATTGCGATATCAGAATCACCAGTAACATCATGCTCTGCCAGCGATTGAACTGCAAGGAAGCAGCTCGCCAGATTGTCGAGACGCGCAGAATGAATGAATTCCGAGTAGGCACCTCCGAG
>CAAAJI010000097.1:18060-42333 GCA_900642245.1 Fragilaria radians | reverse complement strand
AAAAAAAAAACCGAAAAATGATTGTGACGTATTGAGAATGATGTCCTCGCAGTAGTAGTACTGGTACTGATTCTGAAATAGCACCATATTGTATGGTTATACAACACCTATTCTGCTTTTTCCTTGAACATCAGTTCAGACTAAATCAACAGGTTGAAGTTGACAAACACTATCAAAGCAACTGCTTAGTTTTGATTACTGCATAAACCATGTATGCAATAACAAAGGTAATCATTTGATGCCCATAGGAACAGGATTGAATCTTTTGATTCAGCATAGCAAGAGGAGGTTGCACGATTGAGCTTAATAGGAGAGTACAAATTCAATATCACACCGGTATATAAATTCTTAGAATTGCTCTAATGTTTTTCCATACATTTTCGCTACCTAGATGTAATCAGAAAAGGATCAACTTATCTATTAAAATTGTATTCAAAGGCATACTCCTTTACCGACAGGGGAATGACCACATATCTTTAAGCATATTCTAAATCCTTTCTTCTCATACGTGGGGTTTCACAGTGATTTGTGCAATGTAAAAGCTTCCAAGCAGAGGAGAAAACAATAAAAGTGAAAGGGAAATTTCTTTTTGACTTAGTAGTTCTACTGCAACCGTGTTTAGGACATTGTTTTTTCTTTCACCGTCTGTACAAAAAAAGGTGGATTAACAAATTGAGCATCTAGAAATAACATTGAGTTTGGGCTCCAGCAGTCTTAACAATGTGCTGATATAATTGAAACTGACGAGGAATTGTTAATAGTACAATATTAAGATTAATGAATCATGGGAATGATTAAATCAGTCACCATCTCCATAAATCCATTAAAAAAATAAAACTTTTAGAATTACTCTTCTATCAGCATTTATTTCCTTAGGACACTTCTCAGCCTCATAGTGGCATAGTGCACTTGTTTGTCGGCATCGTTTCCTAAGCCCTATATCTTTTTTCAGGTGGACACAACGACTGAGCATTCAATTGTAAGTTGTCTTTAAGCCTGTAATAATTGATCACTCGTGACCCACAAACGTTTAGTGTCACAGATTATGTAGAGAGATTGCAGTGTCAAACACAATAAGGAGATTAATCTTTTAATGAAAGCAATAAGTGACTGAAAATAGATATTACCTTAGCTTAATTTACCGTTAAATCAGAGATCAGAGTCAATTTATGATTGTTTGACACATTTTTTACAAATGGTTTCAAGATTTGCTTGAGTGAGCTCGGAGCATACTGGTCATAGAACATATTGGTCATACAAAAAGCAGGAGAAAATCTTCAATCATCAATGTAAAGATCGAGCATGTATAAATTCAATTGATGGCTCTTGAGAAACAAATTATATGTATGAGGAATTCGTAATGTAGATTCAATTGCTGGTGATATTGAATAAGATGCAATACATCGATAGATTGTTTTAAGGAAAAACATTGTACGTCGAGTGGGGTATTGAATCATTGCCTTCGACTGATCGATCAACAGCATCCCTTTCATGGCATTTCTTCAAATCCAGACTATATAATTCTTGTCCAACCAAATCAAATCTGTTGAATTGATAAGCTTCCTTACTTTAACCAGGAAGCGGCAGTATACAGCATCTGTTTGGTTTTGGGGATGTCCAACAGAGATTATTACTGTAAAATAATTGTTAAGCCTCCCTTGCATTTTGTTTCTATAGCAACAATAAGCATCTCACCAAAGGTTCGGGGAATGGGATGTGTCGAAATCCTATTCAGAGACATGACTCATAGGTGACCAATTTCAGCTTTAACTGATCCTTCCTTTTCATAAAAGAAGTTCAACACTAATTTGTGTAAAAATTTAACAAGCCTTATTTCCTCCCAACCTTCACTCTTGATCTAGCAGAAATTGACGTAAAGCAAAATTCAAGAGACAATACCGGCTCCATCCAATATCGGCTTATTCCTTCTCTGCTTCACCTTACCAATAGCACAAGCCTTTCATCATATGCTCTTGCTATGTGTGACTTTCCGCAATGTCCCCACATCTTATGTAGCTTGTTTATGCCAGTAGAAGCAGTACTATTCTCCTTTCTTGAACTGTAACTGAATACATAACAAATACCCTCTTGATCCAAGAAACAAAATTTGCATAGCATTATATCTTTGATACAACAAAAGATCCTATCTGTCATTATTTTCATTGAGAAGTTTCCAGCTCCACTCTAAAAGTCATTTGTCGATGTTTACCAATGATGAAAAGTTTGATCCAGAGTTCAGGTGAAACCTTCACATTCTCTATTGCTCTTTTCAACATGCTGCTGCCCACTGCCCTTGAATTTGCCATCATTTTCTGCCTTCATTGCGATACTCCTGCATTAACTCTCTCTGAAATTAAAGTGTGTTCAATCAGATCCTTTCCCATCATATAGTAGTGACAGGATGACATACTATCACCAATGGAAATGTTCTTTAAAGATTTCCCGTTTATAGCAGTATCAGCCGTAGCACTTGCAATTCTGCTTCACTTCTTTGCAGACCACCATAGTCACTTTATTGAGGGTTGCATCAGGACACAATCTGCAGCCTTGCATTCCATCCTCCCATGTTATGAAATAGAATTTGAGTAATGTCGTCTCCTATCATCTGTTCAGCTCAATCTGATTGCTTGATTCTGGATTAATGGATATCCTATCAAATCTCTAGTACAGTTTTTATTGTCCTTCATCAATGCTTTCTGAGTTTGCTTTTGCTTTATGCTGAATAGGCAAAGATGAAAAAAATGCACTTTGACGAAAGTACAAAAAAAGATTCTAGTTTTCAAATCATAAAAGTGTTAGGACCTGCGTGAGTAAATTTCCACAGGGCTAATTTGAACTTGACAATTATCTCCAGGCTATAGCAAAGCGTTAAATATTTTTTGACTGCTCATTAACCTAAAAGCCCAGCTGTTCAAATCACACAAAACGTTGGGGAAGAAAATGTAATTGATAAACACCTGAATTTTAGAGACTATTTCTCACTATCATCTAAAACTTGCATGCAAAACTATCAATATAAGTTGTTGTTGTACTAGATATGCTAGTTTTTCTAATAACTTCACCATCTTTATCAGCATGTACGTTCAACACTGGACTTCTCCAAATGTTGGTACAAAATACTATCTAATGAGTTAATCATTTTTTAGTCTAGTTAATGTTCTTAACCAATACTCTAGGAATATAGAACACAGAACATCTATCACGCGTACCAAGAGCTCGGGATCATTAATAAAATGGACAATATCTTCAAAATTTAGACTTGTATCTTCTATGCTTATTTTTTCATATCCTCGCATTCTCGGCCCTCTTCAACTTACTTAGCCCAAAACCTCTCTCACTCTTGAGTAAAGAAGGAGCAGATATCAATTCCGACTTTTCTTCTGCTTATGTTGATCCAATATAGAATGCTATTCGCTTAGTCCTTGCTCATAAATATTTAATGACGCCAAACATCACCTTGTCTTTAACATTCCATTTATCAGTCGAAAGTATTTACTCAGTGAAAGCCATCTCGTTCGCATCCGCAACTCTCAACAAATACTCAACTTTTTCCGTCTTTTGCTGATCTCATTCTCAGACTTTCGGATTTGCATCTTGCTCAAAAAATATCATTGATACCCTGAACATTTAACCTAGGATACGAATTTCTCGCTCCAAAGCAGCCATTTATCCGTGTTTCCCGCAGGACTAAGAACCTAAATCGCTATTTTCTCACTCATATTCAAGCTTTAAGAAAGGTAAATGATACAATAGAACTCAACCTGATCAACGCATAAGACTTAATCAATTGCAACCGGCCTAAAGTGGAAGATTTTGGAACGTTTTGTCTAAAAACCACCCCAAAAGTAATTTACTAAAAGGATAGACTAATAATACAATGTAAAAATAAAATTATGTATCCATTAATCACTAAAGTTTTGTGGAAAAATTCAAACTTTTAGCAACAGCCTAAAATGAAATAAATGAAGCTGGAGTTGAAGGAAAGTCTCAGGGTGAACGATGTTGATTTAACTTTCATTACAAAAGGAATGCCATCACAGCTGTCATCAAGATATGTCATGCAAAATGTCCAAATAATATCCATATCCTGAAGAACTAGCCCACTCTCTTCCAGTTTCAACAGAAGTTCCTTCTCCCCACTCATTGAATGTTGTAATTAGCTGCCACCTTTCCTTACTATTTACCATATCTTTGACATTTTTCTTGAAGTCTTCTCTAGATAAACGATTGAGTCTTGGTTTAGGTTCATCTGCTTTCCAAAATCCAGGAGATATTGAAAATGAATAACCAACTTGTTGCACAACCGCCGTATCTGGGCCATATTGGTGCCAGTCGTTCGGCTGCGGATTGCACTTTTCACGATCTGGAAAAGTCTTTAGGATGATATACCATTTTCCTCTAGCCGCTTCAACCCATCTTTGAACGACATTGCAATTCTTGTCTTCATTGTACACAAACACAATTGGAAGCCCTTCAATATAGGCCCAATTCTCGTGCCAAGCAAACCATTCTTCCAGATAATCAAGACTTGAACGAATTTCATCTACACTAGGATTTTCAAGCATTTCTTGTTCAAAGTAGACTGTCCATTTCAATCCCTTTCCATCTGATTTATTCAAGAGATTTGTGAGGCGAGACCTATCCTGGTGTGTATCTTGACCCCACCACGAAGCAATCGCAAGTTTGACGTGACTGTACACCAACATTTCAATGTGAGCCAGCTGAATCTTGGCGTGGTCTGTTGCGTAGTATCCCAAAGTAGGTGTGTGGAGAACTATTTCATTATTGACTGTCCAAGTTTCGGGAAACCAGGGATAGTAAAATGCTCCCCGAACAGGGAACACTAGGTTTTCTCTATTTGTAACCTTGATATATTCACCTTTTGAAACTCCACCCAACCAAATAGGAGTACCCTTTTCTCGTTCCAAGGAAATCTGACCTTGACTATCTAGCAATAACACTGCTCCAGGATTTCCTTGTGTATAGGTTTGCCATGTGACCGACGAATCGCGACGGCGCAGTACTAGATTTCCGTCGGATTGTAAGCTACACGTTTTAGCACCTCCTCCAGCACCAGCTTTCCACACGATTTGATTCTCACGTCTCAAAACCAAATCTCCACCATCCTGACGCATGTAAAAATCGTATTGACCATTACTAGCAAAGAAATTATCTTCGCCCGACACGGCAGAGCCTGGTTGAAGGATTATTTTAACGTACACATTGTGACTGCCCTCCAAAATATCTGTATTATCATAAGTTGGAGCAAGGGATGGTAAAGGGATACTCCTGTTTCGTGCCAAAACAATTGTTACGCCGATACTGGATGTGCTCAAAGCCCCCACTAAAACAAACCAAAACCAGCATCTTGAGTGTATGGGTCTAAGGTGCATCGATACTTCAGATACAACATTATCACTGGAGGAAGCCATGGTGTCCGATCGGACAAGTCATCCGATCGTAGAGTCCTTTCTGAGTGTGGTGAATCATGTAATGATTTGTGAATCAAGGCCCTGTTTCGAATTCCAAATTCTTGACTTAAATTTTTGTTAGCATGTTGCATATTCAGTGAGGATACCTTACAGTCAAGTAATCTAATGCGTGACACCTGCTACTGAACTCGTTAAGACTTTTCATCGAAGGGAAGGCCAATTTTCTCAACACCTAATTCTAATGCTTTCATTATTTTACATCTGTTTTTAGGGACACTATTAAGCATTAAGTTTCATTCAGTGTTTAGATTACATTCTTGTTGGTACTATATGAAATATCTTAATTACTTAAAGAATTCACGTATAAATTCCAAACAATGTGATCCTGAAGGGTGATACAAAAACGATTTGAAAATAGTGACATAAATAACCACAACATGGCAGATTGCAGAGCCATTGCAAAGGCCGAACAGCGCAAGAACGGTCATTCAGAGACCAAAGTTGTTCCAGGAAAAATGTCTTTGGCTTTTCTTTTCAAAGAGATCAATTTGTTAAAGAAATAATTGAACACCAAATTCCCTAATTCCAAGAAAAGGAAAGTGGAATCTCTCCTTTCCACAGAAATTAATCTAACCACTATTAATGACGAAGATGAGAATTATTTCCCATTCTTTTCTAGTTTAAATTGAACTAATGCAACTTAAGTAAAAACATCACATCCAACTTCTGAGCTGGTTGTAAGCCTCCAAATTAACAATGAGGAACATTTGTTAAGAGCACTGGCAGATACAGGAGCCAGTAGCAGTATTATCCTTGAAGTTTATACTTCACAACAATTCATCAAAACTGACAAAGCAATAAAACCACATGGAGTACCATGGCTGGTCAGTTTACAACTGATAAAACTGGATTAGTAACCTTTTTATTCCAGAATTGAATCTCAAGAAACAAATTTCTTGGACATTTCATGTTGATGACCATTCTAAGGCATCAAGCACATATGACATGATCATTGGCCGAGATCTTCTTGGAGAATTAGGTATTATACTTAATTTCAACAATCATACGGTCACTTGGGATACAGATAATACACCCATGAAAGACAGAGGCACTCTGAATACTCAGGAGGCCCTTGTTGAAGTTTATTTAGCTTCAACTGAACCACAAAGTCTTGTGGACGAATTTTCTTGCTCTACTAAGATCTTAGATGTAGAATATAAGCCTGCAACCTTAGAAGAGGTAATCCAGATATGTGATAATCTCAACCCAGAGGAACAACATCACTTACTCAAATTACTCCAAAAAAATGAGCATCTCTTTGATGGGACATTAGGAGAATTTAATATGGATCCTATTAGTCTACATTTAATAGACAAAGGAGTCAAACCAGTACATGCTCGCCCATATACTGTCCCTAGAGCAATAGAGCAGCAACTGCGCAAGGAAATTGCCAGATTGGTAGACATAGGAGTCCTAGAAGAAGATCATACTTCTGAATGGACATCCCCAACCTTTACGATTTCTAAGAAAAACGGAACTATAAGGGTTGTTTCTGTCTTCAGAAAACTCAACTCCTTGCTTAAGTGTCTCCCATTTCCAATACCAAAGATTGGGGACATGATCCAATCCATGGAAGGGTTCACCTTGCCACTTCCTTGGATTTAAACATGGGCTACCATCACATCAAGTTAGATGCTGATGCCCAAAAGATATGCACAATAATCTTTCGTTGGGGAAAATATAAGTATAAATGCTTATCCATGGGAATTAAAATTGCCCCTGACGTTTTTCAAAATGTCCAAACTTACACAAGATATGGAGTATGTGAAAACCTATCTTGATGATTTATTGATACTGACCAACAAAAGTTTCAACAATCATTTAACTAAGATGGAAATGGTTCTAGCAAGACTCTCAACGGCTGGTATGAGAATCAATGTCTCCAAGTCAAAGTTCTTTGCAGAACAAATTGAATACCTGGGCTATTGGATTACCAGAAAAGGAATCCAACCAGTCCAAAGTAAGGTGGAAGCCATTCTTAAGATTAAGGCTCCAACAACCAGAAAAGAACTTTGCCACTTCATTCGCATTATCAACTACTACCGCAACATCTGGTTTTGCAGGAGTGAACTACTAGCCCCATTGACTAGTCTCACCTCAAGCAAAGTCAAGTTTGAATGGCTCCCAACCCATCAACAGGCTTTTGATAAAATCAAAAAGGTTATTGAAACAGAGGTATTATTGTCATACCCGGACTTTGAAAAACCATTCCACATATACACTGATGCTTCTGATCATCAGCTAGGTGCGGTAATCATGCAGGATAAAATGCCTATATCCTTTTATTCCAGAAAGCTTAATGCAGCCCAAAGAAGATACACCACCACTGAACGTGAGTTGTTATCTCCTATTGAAACCTGCAAGGAATACAAGAATATCTTGTTAGGTTACCCAATCATAGTCTATACAGACCATAAGAATAATACCTTTAATGGAATAAAAGCATCAGATTGTGTTTTACGCTGGCTTTTACTCTTGGAAGAGTATGGGGTAACATTTGAATACCTCCCAGGAAAGAAAAATGTTGTAGCAGATGCTTTATCTTGTTTAGACATTGATGAACTGGTGATTCCACAAGAGGAAACACTTAGGCTTCTGTCAGAATCAGAACACAGAAACAGCAAATTTCCAATGCATACTGCCTTAATATTCAAAGAGCAGATCAAAGTCCCAGGACTCAGAGATAAGGGATTATTACAACCTTATTATACTATGCAGCACATTGAGGGATATGAGCTTCTGTGCTATAAAGAAAATCTATATTCCTCAGTCCTCAAGACAAAAAGTACTTTCCTGGTATTATGAATACTTACTTCACCCAGGACAGACTAGGACGGAGAAGTCAATCAGGAACACTATGCTGTGGCCTGGTCTCACACAAGATGTTGAATGTTCATGTTCCACTTCTCCCGTTTGTCAATTGACAAAAAAAGGAACGTAAGAAACATGGCTTACTGCCTCCAAAGATAGCAGAATCTGACCCCTGGGTGATGGTTTGTGTAGATCTTGTGGGTCCTTTTACTATAAAGACACCACTCAAGACACACATTCTTCTTGCATTCACTATGGTAGATCCAGCTACTGGATGGTTTGAGATTGCCAAAGCCACCAATAAATCGGCTTCTTCCATCCAGGATTTGTTTCATAAGCCTGGTTGGCGCAATATCCACGTCCTCAATTTATTGTCTTTGACATTAGAGGCGAATTCAAACGTGAGTTTAAACAAATGTGCAACAATTATGGCATTATTGCCAAACCAACCACCAGTCATAACCCTCAAGCAAATGCAATTATTGAGCGAATCCACGAAGTGGTAAATGATATGCTCAGATCATTTGACTTAGGGAAGAAAAATCTAGAAGAGAATAATCCCTTTGATTACTTCCTCCAATCTACTGCATGGGCTATTTGAAACACCTATCATACAACACTACATGCTACACCGTGTCAGTTAGTGTTTGGCAGAGACATGATTCACAATATTGCGTTTAAGGCAAATTGGAATAGAATTCAGAAAACAAAACAAGACTTAATTAACAAGTCTAAAAATAAAGAAAATAAGAGTTGAATTCCTAATGAATATAAAGTTGGAGACCAAATACTATTAAATACTCCCGGAATTCTCTGGAAGTTGTCAACACCTTGTACTGGACCGTACCCAGTGACTAAAGTGTACAGTAATGGAACAATTCAAATCCAAAGAGGAATTGTATCAGAAAGAGTGAACATTCGCAGAGTCTGTCCATTTCAGGTAACCTCCGGTTAAGTATTACCTTGGAGGCGACTGACCTATCTTGGCTGAAGGATCAAGAAGCTAATCCCTAACACAATAGGTTGTAAACAACAACAGTTTAAGAATAAAATTTTAAACTAGGAGATGTGTGTGTGTACTGGTATAAGGAGACGTCCTGTACCGTTAGTGCATAGTGAATAATAGTAGAATCAAAATACTCTTTTATTTACTCATCTAGCTATGGGTAGTTACAAGTAAACTATCCTATTACTTACCTACCACACGTTTAAGTATTGTAAATGATTCACTAGTTAAACTCAGTGAAGATTAAAAATTGTTTATAAATGGAAAGTATCATTATACTATCCAACACTGTATCCAATCTAGGATGGCTATAATAATGATCTATTTAAAGAGATAATTAGAGAGTTAACTCTCTAATAACAAAAGAGGCTAAATGCTAAACTAGCTTATCCTTATTGACCACCAACTTGTCCTTATGAACAAGTTGAAGGGACTTGTCTAAACAATTGGGAAGAAGCTTTAGAACAAGATCTACTTCTTCAAGAGGGTTCACGAACTTCTCTTGAAAAGGGTCAAGAAGTTCTTTATGAGAGAAGTTCTAAGACTGCACAAGACTAAAGAACAAAGTAATCTAAAATAGATTATAATTTATCATTGTGTTATTTCTATATCTCACCGTAGAGTACCTAATTATGAAGCTATGCAAAAATGTGTTTAGTCATGAAATTTGGAGAGTCATATCGGATGAATGGAGAAATGTTACTTTTGACATGGTAGTACAGTTTTGAAAAATAGAAGTCTCCTCGTCACTTAATCATTTTTAATCATAAAAAGACAAATTGTTTGGACTATACTGGTTCTATAGACTTTACTTTGAAAAGAATTGTCAACTTGCCTTGATTTTAAGAGATATATAAGAAGAATCAAAGATGACGGAATTTTTTTTTAACTATTTGGTCAAGCTCATTGCATAAAACCTATCAGTTGAACAGATGTTACATCATCTTCATTTCTTGGATTATGCTTGCAACGATGGGATATCTAATCAGAGTTATGATATTCCATTGGCAGTAGTCGTACTAGGAGTGGTAGGAGTACGATGGTATGGAATTCCATGATGGTCTGTCCTTTTCCCAATATTTTTGTGACTTCCAAGGAAAAATTGTTTACGTAGAACAAAACTGATCATTATTGTTCACATTCTGTATATTGCAAAACATTAAAATATGCTCTCATTCATGGTAAAGAAGTTGGCTTCTCCAAATAATGGTCTAATTTCATCCAGATTCAGGGCTTACAAGGAGACAGTTGGCACCTGTGATCTTCCTTTGGCATCAATGTGGAGCCCAAGTGACAATGATGAACGTAAGCACCAAAGGAGAGCTTCATTTGGTGAATACAGGAATAATCCTATACAACATCATACAACGCGTCACTTCCATTCATCGACGCCAATGCTATATCATGCCACCGACCATCCAGAACGTACAATAGTGGCCTTGACACTTGGTCTGGGAGCTCTCTCTGCAAGCGCTTTTGCTGCAAGTTCAGCTGTCAAAGCCTATAATGAGTGGCAGGCGAGTCGCCCTGTCGAAGAGACGAAAGCACCAAATACGGGAGATGAGTCAGATACAACCTCGCAGAACAGTAAGGAAAAGTCATCCTCGCAGCAAGAAACAAGCAAAAAAGAAGGAAAACGAGAAAACATATTCTCCAAATGGTTCGACGTAGGAGGGAAATATTATGAAGGTGGGTTCGAAGATAGTATGACAAGAAGAGAGGCAGCATTGATTCTTGGTGTCAGAGAGTCAAGTAGTGCACAAAAAATCAAAGAAGCTCATCGAAGGCTTTTAATATTGAATCATCCGGATACAGGGGGATCTACATATATTGCCGGAAAAATAAATGAAGCTAAGGAACTACTTTTAAAAGGTAAAAGCAAGTCATAGCTACATGACCAAACGAAATGTTGATTAAATGCAACTACAGATATTTCTAGTTTTTCAAATTACAGAGTCGTAACATTAAATTGTAATTTAAAGTGAATTCAACAAGTGAAGATACACCAATACCACGAATCGATTCAAATAGACTATGAGTAAGGAAGCTATTAAACCTTAGTCATTTACTGTAATGAAGAATCTAGGATCGCTAGAAACTGCTTTTGCGAAAAGTTTACAAAGATTACATCGTAATATCCAGAAACAAGTTCCAAACAAGCAACAGGATTTCAGATCATACTTTTGCGATTAAATTCAATGACGTCAGATGAGACATTGAAGTACTTGACAGTTCCATACTTTTTCTTGACCGCAAGTAAAGCGCGTTGAGACGCTGTTATAACTTCTTCACCAATTTTTTCCTCGATTTTCGAAGTGATAAACTCAATTTCTTTCTTTGAAAATTTGGTGTAATCTTTTATTCCATCCATCTTCGCGAGGATGTGTTAGGCAATTAGTGATCGAAAGCCTTAGACGTATTGTTAACTTACATTTTCTATTAAAGTTCTCGATTCCTGTTCAGCAAGAACTTGAGGGTTTCTAAACGCGAGACAAACCGCTGAACAGGCCACAAGCGAAGCTCGAAATTGTAAGAATTCGTATTCTTGAAGAGTACGTTCAAGATAATAATTTGCGGCTGCTTTTAAAATTTCAGAGGCATTGATAATACGTAGAAACCGTGTTAAGAAGGAGTATGCAGTAGGGGCACTGAGTCTATATTCTAACGCCTTGAGAATACTCTGCTCCATATCCAGGACTTCTTGTCGAGTATATGCACGGTCAGTGATGTAGACACAGTCTCGTACTTCCGGTGGATATATTTCTTCATATTTACAAGCAATTAAAAGGGCTGTCACACCGACAAGCTGTAACTTCCGTCTCTTTACTTCTACTGCGCTACAATATCTGTCAATAATATTGATACAAAGATACAATGTTTCCGGAACAAGCTTGAATTTCATGTGAACTTCAATGAGCCAGTCAATCAGGATTGCTCGCATCATAGCATTTATTTCTTCTTGATGACTCATGTACATTCGCGGCTTGAAATTTAACTTGATAATCGAATAAGATGGTTGCTGTCCGAAGAAAACTTATTGGAACCAAGACACTTACCTCACATGCATAATATCGTTGATAGATGTCAGTGACATATTCAGTAACTTTAGATTCATCTTCATCCCTATCTGCTTCGTATTTTGATTTCCCTGCTGTAAACTTGGACACATCAAATGGAACACGAACTAGAGTGTGATTTTTATCCTTATAAAAATCACAGCACAATTCTCGAAAGAGGATGTTCGAGTTATTTTTCGGTTCCAGAGGCTTCTTACCTACTTCTCTTCCGCTCGCATTTTCAAATTTAAGCTGTTTTCCTCTTATTTTTGAAGCCTCAATGTTGTCTTTGAATACAATATCTGTAGCGGGTGATTTTCTAGATTTCTTCTTTTGGTTTATCTCATCGTAATCGTCCGATTTTGACCTGCTGCAGCTAGCTTCCGTTAAAGTTTCTTTTTCACCAGAATTCTTGACTTGAGAACGCGTGAGACGACTCGAAGTACCTTGAGCTACATCTTTGAAAGAATTGGTATTCGAAGCGCTGTCCTTTTTCAAACAAAGCTCATCTTCAGTTTTTGTAATCAATGAAAGGTTCAACGTTTTTGGCCTTTCGACATTTTTTTCTTTGTTCGAGATATTGTTTTTTTTGCTCATCTTTCCAGAGCCTCCAACATTACCAAGAAGTGTCCGGATCTTTGGGAGAGGAGCCTTTTTTTCTTGTACGACATGGGCATTGGTGGATTTTGGTTTAGAGTCACCAATTCCCGCTTGAGATTTTTCTCCATGGATGACTAAATTGACTTCTTTATTTGAGACATCACCCTATTTCAAAGTTTCATGAGGAAAAAAATGACAAGTAGGGAACGGATTTGATGAACTCACCAAGATTCTTCTCTTTGACACTTTCTTAACCCCATCTGCAACATTCTCTAACGCTCTTTTTCCCCGTGATCTCAGTGTTCGTGTTGATCCCGATATTGCTGCATTATCCTGACAATTCCAAATGCCGTGTAGGGAAAACGAGATTTATTAGCCGCGAATCACCGTTGTCATGGCACAAAAGTTTGATACTTTACTTGGAAAAGTTACGGTAACGGAAGAGGTACTCTCGACGGATGGCGCCTAATAACATTTACATGTCCTCAGCAAGGAATCCAATACATGGCACCTCTAGAATGGAAGTAATAATGGAGATCAAAGCCTCACAGAACCTCTGCAACCTCCCGAAACAACAAGCATTGAAATGATGCGAAATAAACGGTTTCCATCCCTAACAAGTATTTCCCATTGATGCACTCAAGGACATTCAGTGATAACATGACGAAAACTTACCATTATTTGTTAACCTTTGATTAGCATTGATTTTAAAAGATCGAATGCAGGTGATGATCCGCAACTGACGGTTTTGAAGAACTAAAAGTTTGTTTGGCTATGTTGATTTGAATCGACTAAACGTTCCATTAGTACCCCTTGGTTTCGCAGTCTGGAAATTTGTTTCTTGAATCACATGAGGTTTCACTGAACATATAATTATATTCATACATTAATATAAGAAAATAATACCCCCTAGTTTGAAAAACTCCGTTCAGCTCCTTTCTCATCACCAGCTCGAAGATTATGCTAGTATAGTATTTGTGAACTCCAACAAACGCGATAGTAAAGTTCTACAGTATTGTTCATCCCAAATATACCTCGCTATGAACCTGTGTTACGTGCTTTTATTGGTTGCCTTATCAATTACATCACTGCAGCCTTGTGATGGATTATCGCTATCATCTAGACGCGCCTTTGTATCAACTGGTGTAGCTTCGGCGACAATCGCCACTTGGAATATTTTACCTGCCGAGTCAGCAATTCCCGAAACTGGGGCGAAGGCTCCTGACTTCGAACTCCCAAACAGTCGTGGGGAAGGGGCCACATCTTTGAAAAGTTTGACCAACAGTGGAAAATGGACAGTGTTGTACTTTTATCCTGGTGCATTCACTTCGGGATGCACCCTCGAGGCTCGTGGATTTCAAGCTGAGTATGACAAGTTTATATCTCTAAATACACAAGTTGTGGGTGTTTCTGTGGATCCTGTCGAGAAGAACGCTCAATTTTGCTCTGCTGAAAAGCTTGACTTCTATATGTTATCCGACCAAGGAGGTAAAGTTAGTAAAGCATATGGCACTGCTCTTTCCATTCCAGGATTTGGAACTTTCAGTAACCGTCAAACATACATCATTGATCCAAAAGGAAATTTGAGATGGGTTTTCACTGACGTTGAGTCTAGAATCCCAAGACATTCCGCAGAAGTTTTAGAGAAATTATCCGAGCTACAATCGTGATAGCACGTTTACCAGAAATTGTATTCTCGATAATCCATGAAACATTGCAGTAATCTAGAAATAACAACTGGGTTTACTTATTTTTCTAGTGCTCTCATCTCAAACTGCTGCACAGCGACGTAAAAGCTCTTATTCCTTCAAATTATTAGTATATTCTCTTGACGTTTAACTAGAAGCACCTGAAGGTAGTTTGGAATTTTGATCATCCAAAAGATCCAAAAGGTCGGTAGAGCTAGGAAGCTGTTTGCTATTATCGTCATGCAGTGACATATCGCTAATTTGATGTTCTAGTCTTGCTGAAGGCGCAGATGCAGCAGTAGTTGAAGCAGGTGATTCAATAAAAGCATACGTGTCAACTGTTTCGAGCAGCTTCATTAGCTTGTCATTGACTGCTAGGCATTCCATGAGCACTAGCTCAGAAAGAGCGCCTTGGGTTCCTGCTTCTACCAACTCGACCATCCGAGGGGAACATGCTTCCAAAAATCCAATCACAGACAGCAAAACTTCGTTGTCCTTCAGCGAAGGAGTCGGGAGGCCTTTGCCAGGATTTAGAATCGATTCGCAAAGATGAATTTTTTCTTTCACCGCTTCTAGATCACCCATAATTTTGGTGCTAATCGAAGCCTCACTCAGATTTTGAGGCGTGCTATCGCCTTCTATCGACATGACTAATCAGGAACTTGAGAGGAGAGAAAAAGATTGAATAAGGAATTCTTATTGCATAGCCTGTAAGTCAGAATCTTGATTCTTATGTAACAGTATTTAATCAAGTAACAGTAGCCTTCCATAATCCTTACTCTCACTCTCTTCAGATAGAAGAGAGAGCACTACCAATTTTGAATATTTCTACGAAGCCAATTTATACTTTCAACTGTGCTCTATCAGATTTGTCAATGCAATAAACTTGAGAATATTCCAAAATTTCTCTATCAGTGTTAAACACTGCAGCTAATGAATCAGAGTAATGCAATTCCAAACATTAAGAAAAAAGAGATTCTGCCTTGACCTTAAATCAGAATAACGGCAAAGGAAGGTCGTTCAAAAAGACTGCAAGAAAATTTCCGCATAAATGAAGAGCATGTATTCCTGGATAGAGTTGATGTATTGTTAAGATAAATCTCCTATTGACTTTAGTTGACAACATGTAAAGTGTCATGCTATGATTCTGCATCTTCCAATTGATTTAAAAATACATGGAGCTAATCTACCGGAAATTGTTCTGACGCTTTTACCAATCAAGTTTGGTATTATATTTGATGAACGAAGCAAGGGAATCAAACAATGAATGAGAAGGATTTGACAGCTAAGCGGTGAATGCAATGTTGTTTACTACTATTAGAGAGAATTTAAGTTATCCTTGGCGATGATTACGAAAATTAAATAAGTAATGTATCCATTTTAGAGAATTACGTCAATGCTTTTGGCACGATTTTGATGAAGTACTCTCATCGTTTAGAAACCTAATTCTCGGTTATGAGAGATTAAACGTTCTCTCCTTTTCGCAGGAGTGATGATTGAATCTACTCTGGAGATGAAAGGGTGGAGCACTGTTTAGCGAAAACTGGTTTCCCGACATTAAACGTTTCATTAGTTTATGCATTCGATTCTTCACCAGTATGAATAAGGTCTGACATAATGCGTTCATTCATACACCACCAGACTTTTCTAGACACGGACATTTGGATTTAATGCCATTGTAAACTCTTATTGAAAAAAGATAAGGGGAATCATTGAGCATTTATAGCATTCCAAACAGTTTGATTCTAATAATTAACTTCTATCGAATCTCCAATAGATAATCATCGCTGGATATTTCTGAATCCTTGAATCTGGACATCGAAGCCCTAGAGTTCTATAAACTCGGTTTTCAATTCCATCAACGAGTTACACCCAATGGTCGAGACTGTTCCTCCATCTGACGTCAAAACCAGAAATTCTGGTCTCTTCAATGAGCTTGAGCCTTCAACTTTTTGTTTACGAACCGATAGAACGACAGCCTTGCAAGTGCGAGACCAGATGTATAGGGCAGTTTGGCATGATTTAGTCTTTACCGGAGGTAAATTGTTGACTTTTCGCCACGTTTTCATAGCTTTAGCAAGCTTTCCTGGTCGCTGATTGTAAGCATGTATAAGGTCGACAGCGTTATGTAGATTGACACTCGCTAGAAAATCTACCTGCCATGCGCGAAGAATATTCACGAGAGTTGTGGGATCAGTCCCAATGATTGTTGAACTTTCTTCTTCACCACCTCCGCAGGAGCATGCCAAACCTAGTTTTGGAAGGTAGAAATCGACGTGTTCAGCATTTCCTGAAAAAATAGATTCAAAGCAACTGCATGACTTTGTCTTTTTTACTTTTTCAATATCACAAATAAGATACTTATTCTTGTTTTGGGACTCTTGAATATGACGATTTGGAAGAGGAGGCTTCCCATCACTTGGAATGCCTTTCATATGTGATGAAAGTGTAAGGCATTTGACATCTGGATTATATTCAGAACCAATGCTGGAGACTAGGGAATTTGTGGAACTTTCATTCCGGCACTTCTCAATTGCTTTATTCGCATAGTACAGCATTTTTGCTGCATGTATACGAATATCTCTATGCGTTGAGGGTGGTTCAAATGCAGTACTTGAGTAATCAATCATAGATGATAACGTTTCGCTCAAATCATCAGGGCATTGACTTGTTTCTATATTCTTTAGAATTCCCTCATAATCAGACTCGACGTCACAAATACCATGCTTTTCAGAAATCTCCTTCCGTAGCTCGTCAATCAACACATCTTTGGCACGAATTCTTTGTTCATAATTCTCTTTTTCTTGCAGGTATGAAAAATTGGCTTTGAGTGCCTCATTTCGCTCAATCAAGAGTGCTTCAAATTTTGTTGACAATTGCTCAAATCTTTTCTCAATTTTTTCTCTCTCTTCTTTTTCATCATTAATCTCACTTTCAAGTTCAGCAATTCTTTGGTAGCTTTCAGACTTCTGTTCTTCTAGTGCAGCATCAGAAAATACAAATCCTTCTCTAGCTTCTTGAGAAGGTATATGTTCCTTGTGGAATTCATGAAGGTTACTAGAATTTATGCGTTTCTCCTTTTTCTTTATGACAGACATTTCAATAATTTGATTTTCTATGAGATTGCTTCTCTGTGGCTGCTCCCGTTGCGTGGAGTAAAATGTTCCCATAACTCCTGAAGTCTTCTGGAGTTCCCCTGCTCTGACTTCCAAATCCTTTATTTCAGCCCTTAATCCATCTGCAGTCTGTTGCAAGTATTGACTTTCTAGTTGCCTTACTTGAATTGAATCTATCATTGCCTTATTGTCTTTGCGAAGCTTGTCATTCTCGGCCCTAAGCGATTTTGCAATGCGCTGTTCTCCGTATATAACGTCTTGGGCCTTCTTAACGACGAGTTGAGGAGCGGGCGACGTTTGATCCAAGAGAGATCCTTTAATTCTCAGCACAAACTCCGAATCAGATGATGCAGATCGAAGGTGATCAAAGGAAACTACTTTTTGGGAAATACTTTTATATTGATTGCCTTCAAAGGACTGAAGACTTTCACAATCGGTTGTACTTTCAGCGGTGTTCCCACTCAAAGTGGAACTGGGATTGATTCGGAGAGTCTCAGGTATTTCGTTGGACGTGGCGCTCCAATGCATCAATTGTGGATCTTTATTGTTTAAACGCCTTTCAAGCAAATGCATTTTTGACTTAAGCATTTCATTTTCATCGCGAAGCGTATAATATTCTTCCAAATATGAATCACCACGCGAAGTACACTTTTCCTCCCAAGCACTTATTTTTGTTCGCTCTGCATATCGTAGTGTGTTCAAAGAATCCTCAAAACAATCATCCGTTGGAACTAAGCATGATATGAATATGATTTTACACTTTTCTCCTAATAAGATTGTTAGTCATTCGAAATAGTTGGCAACAATGGATATCACACTTACTTCGAAGCGAATCACTGAGAACCATCGTAAGCTTACTATCTCTGAATGGGATATGGTTTGTTCTTGATGTGAAAGAATTGTCTGCAATAGCTGCAAGAACTTTCCCCAGGACAAAGAGATCCTTGTTAATGTTGACACTTTCTCTACGAGATTCTCTTTTATCAAGGTCAAATTTGTTAATGGAATCCGATGCAGCGAGATCTACCATGGTCAGCTTACTTGTCAAAAACTGTTTCTTTCTTGTGATTCCGTTATCTGAAGGGAAAGGCTTCGTTGTGACAATAAATTGGCAAATTGTATGGGAAGAGCTTGGCCTTATAGCTATCTTTTTCTCAATCGATTGTCTTTGACCAAATGCTCGGGATATCACGTCACGAGCATGCTTCGCTGATTTAAGGTCAACGTGAGTTAACCCTTCTATCAAAAAACCATCGTCACCTACGTCTCGAACCTTTAATTCAGAATTGTTTTTGTCGATTAATAAATCTTTGAGTTCGTCATTATGCATCTCAATAACATTCATTTTGATAGATATATCCCCAATTAAATCCTGGCGTTGTTTCGCCTTGAAAAGATCATGAATCGCACGTGGAATGACTCCGTCATCCTCGTGAATGAAATATTCATTTGAGAAGGAAGTTTTCAAATTATCTGATCCAGAGTTTATGAATGAATGCGATTCATGATTGACAAGGTTGGAAATATCTGCCTCTCTTCGCCCAAGCATTGTAAACGTTTTCCCCGAGTTTTTCTGGCCATATGCAAAAATGGTCGTGTTGTAGCCATTGAATATATTGTTTCGAATAGACTGACCAATTGATTTGTCATAAACATCCTTTTGAGACGCATCATAGTTGAAAGCAGCATTACAGGTAAAATCTCTAGTCATTCCAACCCTTTTGGCTACGATGGTATTTGGAATAGCATCGTTCGGCAGGAAAAGTGTATGATTGGAAACGAGATTTTGCGTTCGACTTGACGATAGTGCATTTTGACTCCTCGATATATTTCTTATAAGCGGTGTCTCTGCTTGGTTCAGAAATACATCTCCTCGCTGGGGAGTTACCGAGCTGTGAGCAGCGTTTGAACCAGAGTGCACAATGCTTAAGTTTGTTAGTCTATTTGTTTTTTCGTTTTCAATAAATGGTCGGATCCTTGCAAAAACACGAATACTTCCAAGGGACGAAGTCAAATTATTCTCTTGCATTTTGGATGGGGTAAGGAATGGTGATGCGGGTACGATTACCATTTTCTTAACAACTGGAATGGATTTTTGAGATATTTGATCTTTTCACGTTTAGTCGTTGTTTCTCAATTTAAAAAATGAGAAGCAAAACGGTAGAAATCATTTTCAGCCGAAAAAGTAATGTGCAGTAAGTACGTGGGAATTAATTGACCCATTATTAAAATATGAAGAAATCAAACATGTCGGATATGCGGATATGCTGAAACATCCACAGGTAATATAATAGTAAATCCACTTTAAATATTAAGTTTTCCACTAACTCGTTGATGTTAACTTTTCATATATTTAGATTACCAAATGTATACACCATAGTACCGAGCGTTTCAGGAAACTTCAATCGGCATTCATAATCTTGAATTTAATTGTATGCTTGTTTACAAATCCATGTTTCTATTCAATTGGATACATTGGATAACATGCTTAATACACGATGACATATGCATGGACTAATTAATTCATTTAGCTTAGCTAAACTTGTTTCCGCTGAGTTTTTCAAAGCTCTATAGATTAATTCTTCCCTTTTGGTTTATTCCCTGCGTCTTAGGAGCCATTTCACGATTACATTTTACTATTTTATTCCCAAGGCTTTGTGATCCACAGACATCTTTGAAACATTAGAGATTTGTTGAGGGTGTCGTCCCTTAAACTAAGTTCAACGAAGTCAGCTGGCATCAATTTTTTTCAGATTATGTTGTTTTTCTCTCTTTGCGATTATGAACAATTCTGAGATTGAGATGAGATTTATTTCACATCTATTTGTTGGACAAGCCTTTGGGAATGGTCACATGTATCTTAAATCAGGTCAAGGCATCCTTTCTAAAAGGACATAAACTCATTATGTCCTAAGTTGAAGAAGGATAAGACTACGAGGACAAGACACACGTTCAAAGCTGTTTATCATTAAGAAGTTGTGAGTTGAGTAGACTAATTTTCTAATTTGAACCTAAGGGTTGCCTTCAAGTGCTTAGCTGATTTTTGAATAATATTCACTTGGTCATTCTACTTTCAGATAACCGCATTTTAAGAAAATAATCAAAATTGTTTCAGATTATCAATTTAGGCTAGTTTGAAATTTGTAACTAGAACCTTTGATTCTTTTCCACTTCTAGGTGCGATTACGTTAGATGTTTGTTTTTGTTGCAGTTAGGAAATAAAAAAATGTCTTTTGTTATACAAGCTAATCAATCAGCAATGCCTGCATATAGTCAAGTTTCATATTTCAATTCAGAAACGTATTGAGCAAGTCTTTTCAAAGGATTGTGCTACAGAAATGTTTATATTAAACCTTCAAATTGTTTACTACAGACTGGTTTCAGTGAATCAATCTGCTTCCCTGTGACAGTGTGTGACAGAGGAATTATGGCCTCTATACTCTCTTAGACTTTTAATCACTTTTGTCTGGGCACTTTTCTCATTCCCTGAAAACCTAATCATTATATAACATTTTTGCTTATGATTGATAGTATTTAGCACTAACCTTTTTGAGAAAGGTTGTCCATTTTTACCATTACATAATTAGGGGAATTGACGAGATGGCTGAAAATGATAATGATCACTCCGATATTGAGCTTGAAGTTCCTTTGTTCACAAAGAGCGATCTTCCAATTGGCTGTCGAGTTCTCGTGAAAGACGGTAGGAAATCAGGTGATCGTTACGAGGCGACAATTCTTAAGCATCTTGAAGAAGACCAAGTAAAGATCAAATGGCTTGTTGCTGGTTATACGGGTGTTATATCCCTGGGACAAATTAGGGGAAAGGTCGAGTTACAACTCGATCAAGGTAACACAAGACAAAGCAAGAGAGCTCGAGTTGAAACCAAAAGATTTGGGACAGAAACGCCATCAAGCAGTAAGAAGGTGAGGAAGCAGGATCAGGATTCAAGTGAGGCGTCTAGTGGTCATACAACAAGCTCTCGAAAGGCTGGTAAGTTGAATCCTTCAAAGACACTCGGCAGGATTTGTGACAGCCCAGAAAATGTTCCTGATTCTAGTCATCGAAGATACAAGCGCGGACGAGTGGCGAAAAAAAGTCTTCAGACTCAAACTCTATCGCATAACGATGGATCGTCTGACAGCGTCACAACTCCTGTTTCCACGTCACCCTGTGAAAAACGGAGAAAAGTTCCACCAAAGTCATTCGATAAGACAAATGCCTTGAGGAAGCCCTTCCATTTTTCCGAATCCAAAGTTTTGAAGAAAAGCGCTCCTTCTCATATTCATGACAGCAGCATAGATGGTACGTCACCCAGTCGAAGTCCTTGTCATGGCGTGTCTTTCGGCAATGCTGAAGTAAGGAATGTTCGAGAAGTGAGGGCTCCAATTTCAATGAAGAGTACGGGTAATCGACTTTACACTATTCGCTCTCGTCTGTCTGAACGTCCTGGTCTCATTGGTCAAGATCATTGGAAAGATGGCATTCGAGCAATTGGAGTAGAAGAGATTGATGGAGCGTTAAGATTCATCTGTGGGAGACCAAATCAAAAAGACAAATAGATTAGAATATGTGGCAAACGTGAATGCGGGATATGGATATGCAGGGAACCCATATGACCCAGTCTGAGTATTGTCCTTGGCAAAGGATTTTACAGTATCTCTTATTACACTGCTATCAAACTTCTCAAAGGACCTTGTATGCTCAGCAGACTAGATTGAACAAATTCATTTTTTGATCTCCTTCAATCAAATAGCCCAAGGAAGGCAGATCCATAAAGTGCACCCACTCCATGATCATATTTGTTTCTGTGTTGACACTGATTTAAGGCAGTTTTCATTACCAAAATTCCCACCTATTTTGCTTTGTCACAGCAGAGGTGTGAAATATTTCACCCATTGAATAAAGTAGTATACAGTCTGAAATGTTATAAACTTGGCTTTTTGTCATAATACATGAAGAACATAAATTCATTTGCTGTCAGATAAGAACACTGCAATGATCCCAATTTTGAAGACATTAGGCACACAGGAGTCATTGTTCTGACCCTGCAAAAAAGTGAATAAAAAGAGAAATGCAGTCACCATTTCTCTTGAGTTACATCTCTACGTTTTAGTAGATCCCAGGAAAATGATTTAAAGAGCTAAATCAATCAAATATTTATGACATAACAAATGCATCAATGAAAAGACACAAATATAATAAGAAAAAGAGTCAACACACTTGTCAACTATGCATGTTTAAAACACAATGAAAGCTGCTGAAAAAAGAGCACACTGAATTCAATTTGGATTCCGTAAAGGGCAATAAAGCTTAACTCTTTTCACTTGTGGAGGATAATTCACCATATTTCATTTTCCAGCTTTATCTTGACTAATCTTGTTGGAATATACATATATAAATAAAGATGTGCTTGTTCCAGGTATAGCAGACAAAAATTGAGTTTAGTTGAGGCAAGCCCTTTAAAAAGACAAGAGAGTAAGAATGGATATCCATAAATGTCATCCCTTCCTGCTGAAAACATCAAGGAACTGGAGCAATTCCCTTCTAGTTTTGAGACAAAGAGCTAGATAATCAAGCTTGCTAATTAAGCCACCTCTTGTAATGATTAAGACATACCATCCATTTCCATAATAAATTCAGATCTAGCATTATCACAATAGACAGCAGATGGAATTCCCCGTGGACGGAACACATCTATGTGAGCGTCTGGATATTGAAAGATATAGAAGTAGATAAGGTATTGTCAATAATCAATGCATAAACAGAACAATCATCTATAGATTTAAAGTTAGGAATAGACTTATTGCTATAAAATGAAATTCAAGCATGAAGAAAGAAAGAATTATTGAAGAAGTTAAGTAAACGGTGTTTCTGTAAGAAAAGGTTGCACATCAGTAGGAAAACATTACAGAGGAAATAAGTCACTGGGTTTTCGCATCTTGAAAGGTTAAATTCAAATGTTAAGTAAAGGGCTAAGAGACATGGATATTGATAATGAAAGAGCCCCCCCCCCCCAAGATCTCACATGAAAATAGTTTAAAGGAAAATAGGAATCTCAATTATCAATCAAAATTTGAAATAAATATATTTTACAAAGATAAGATGAAGAAAACAAAAGTATGAATTACTCTTCAGTTATCATAAATATGAAAAAGAGTGTAGTCAAAATGCTGGAAATATTGAGAGAGCATACAAGAGAAATCCAATCATAGTTTAAGAAAGTAAAAAGGGAGGACAGTTTACATCCCTCAATGGATTCAAATTCTTTAGCTGGGTCTTACCTCTGCTCATCCATAGCCTATCAAAACTTAGCCAAAATTGTCAGTAACCTTAATATACAAGTTCGACAGGAATTATGAATAATTATGAATAATGAACACGTAATTCCAGTACGATTGAAATTTTTCTCGTTTGACGATGAGGGTAACATTAAATGCAATTGTGGTTTTCCTAGTAACAGTAGAATACGGCTTGTCGTTCCAAGTTGGGGAAAACAAACGTGC
>CAAAJI010000097.1:0-11492 GCA_900642245.1 Fragilaria radians | reverse complement strand
TTCTGGTTTTCGAAGACGTGCAAATTCTCGTGCTCGAATTTTGTTCGGTGTATCTTCTGAATACCCCTTTTTCCAACTAGAAAGTACGTCATGAAAGTTGCCGCTAGAAAATCTCGCAAACTCCTTTGCACGATCAGCACCTTTGCTGAGGCTACTCTTGCGCTTCGACAAAATCATGTCATCGATCGGAGATATATCCCACTCCAACCAATCCAAGCCCTGATGAACAGTCTTCGGCGTAGATTGATCAATAATGACGTTTGCGTGTCTTTTGGTCTGATTATTTTTCCTTCCCATCAAACCATGTTCTCGCCAGACTTCATATGCCCATTCAAATGGATCATTTTCCTTGAGAGGAGATGCTACCTTGGGGCTTTCGCCTATAGACGCCGAGTTAGTGTTCATTTCAACAGTAATATTAGGCTCGTTGATTGAATCGTTGACGTATTTGTTACTTTCCTTGAGTATTTCAGTGTGTGCCTTGTTATTTTGTTCATCACCTAAATTCTCCGGTATTTCCTGCTTATTTTCACAAGAGAAAACATTTAGCGGTTGTGCTAGCTTCTCATTATCTTCGATACTTGAAGTCTCACGTTCCGGAGACAACGACTCATTGTCAAAAGAAAATTTGCTATTGGATGTCTGTATCAACTTGAATTCCGTAACGACATTCTCTCTCAAATCTAATGGTGATCGTGGAAAAGATGTATTGATCATGCATGGTGTAGATGCTAAAGGACTGCGGCTTGCTGCCAAAAAATGTCCAAGGCTTAAGCTTGGTGGCCTTTTTGTCCGATTCTCTTTGTCGCCCAATGACTCCAACATTTCGGTAGCCATTCCGTATAAATCCAAATTACTGATATCGCTTTCACTATCAGAATCGTTGTCTCCCTTATTATAGTCTTCTAACGCGATTGCAATTTCATGTTGAATCCGTTCGGCTTCCGCTTCAATTCTTGATATAAATTCATTCATATCAGTGGCGGACATGACACGTGGAGAGCCACAGCCATCCTCATAAAGTGGATGCTCGTCTTTCGTATCAGATTCATTTAAATTAGTCATAAGACATCAAGCCGCTTGCTGTAGGTGTGGTTTACACCGGACTGGGTCTTCCCAAACTATGCAGGAAATTGTGAAAGTGAAAATCGCTGGTTTGAAAAAATGTGATCGTTTTGAGACCGTTTTCCTGTGGCGAATCTTGATTAAAAAAGAATCGTGCTAAAAGAAATAACGTCATTTTAACCAGTTACAGGAATTACACACAACCAACGATTTCAATCCTCAATCCACAAGCAAATGTGGATCTAATCAACGAAGCATGTCAACTGGAAACGAGGACCCTTCCAAAGTAAAAGGCGAAGAAAATGTAGTAAAATCAGTAGCACCACGTCGGATAATCCGACGTCGTCGTGAAGAAGAGCGTCCCTCGGTGGATCCTAATTTCCTCGAAACAATATGCAAAGAATCATGTTTACCGGCAGCTTATAACTTTGAACTATCCAAATCTATTGATCGTATTTACAAAACTCAAGCGACGCATGTTGCACTGCAGATGCCAGAAGGACTGCTTATGTATGCAACAACTCTTGCTGATATTTTGAAACGCTGCGCACCTTTCTTGTCGCAAATCAGCGTTCTTGGTGACGTAACCTATGGAGCATGTTGCGTCGCTGATTTAGATGCAAAAGCATTGGGCGCATCTTTGTTAATTCACTATGGTCACTCATGTCTTGTTCCTATTCAGCATACTGTCATTCCATGTCTCTATGTGTTCGTGGAACTACAAATCGATTTCCTTCATTTGGTGGAATGTGTCTGTGCCACGATTCCTGACCCAACACCTCTTGCTTTGCTTGGAACTATTCAATTTCGTCAGGGACTTGTTCAAGCAAAGAAACTGCTAGAAGAACGTGGATATTCTAGCAAGCTACCACAAGTCAAGCCATTATCTCCTGGTGAAGTTCTTGGATGCACATCACCAAGTAACATTGAAGAAGATATAGTTATCTTTTGTGCTGACGGTAGATTTCATCTGGAATCCTGCATGATTGCAAACCCACAGGTGAAGAGATTTTTGCGATATGATCCGTACTCTAAGATTCTCACCGAAGAAATTTATAACCATCGGATGATGATTGAGCTAAGGCAACAAGCCATACAAAAGGGCATCCAAGGTACCCGATTCGGAATAATCCTTGGAACTCTTGGTCGTCAGGGGAATCCCGCTATTTTGCAGTCTATTCGTCATTTACTGCAGAAGAACAATAAAAAATGTTTCGTGATGCTTCTATCAGAGATTTCTCCGCGAAAACTGGCATTACTACCACAAATTGATGCATGGGTTCAGATAGCATGTCCGAGGCTCTCCATTGACTGGGGACATCATTTTACTGTTCCAGTCCTTTCTCCCTACGAGCTGAATGTTGCTATGAAGGAATCATTGTTTCTGTCAATTTATCCTATGGACTATTATTCTAATGATGGGGGGCCTTGGAGTAATTACAATTCTGAAACAAAAGGAAGACAGTGTTCTTGTGACTCAGGTTGTGACTCAGGGTGCGACTGAGCAAACAAGGTGAGTAAAAGATATTTTCCCTTGTTTGTACGCGTAATTTCATTTGGCATGTTACTTTTATCCATGCAACTATGCCTTCCATGATTACGCCAAAGTGAACGCCAGCTTACTCTCTCTGAATTTTTCTTTCTTTTGAAAGTCATAATTTCAGATTAAGGGAGCACTAGAGTTTTTCTATTGAATACGCTGCCTACATGAATTTCTCACATTTTTCATGAATTCTTTTGAACAAAAATATACTCTTTATAATCTTCGCATACTTTTAACAATAAAGATTAAGCAGGTCGTGAATGTAAGTCCCGATTTAGCAAACGACGCAGCATGAGCATTCAACAAGGTTACAATCAACAATTATTTCCGGACTAGCCATCATAGAACATAATTCATGAGGTATGGCTCCACTTAAGAGATTTTGACTTAGTGTGAGAATGCCTAGAAATGATAATCGTCCCAGCTCAGTTGGAATCGTCCCTGTGATGTGATTTACTTGGAGTGTGACAGCCTCAAGATGAGATAAAAGAGCAATTGCAGACGGAATGGTGCCTGAGAGAAAATTTTCTTCGATTCTCATCATGATGAGACTTCTTAACTTTGAATAATCTTTTGGAACTGTACCAATTAACATATTGCTTCCCAAAGCCAACGTTTCTGTCAACACAATATTAGACAGATTTATTTTCTAAGAAATTTCAAGCTATATCCTTTTTGACATACCTAAGTTTTTCAATGTAGCCAATTCCGTTGGCAGCTCTCCAGTTAGTGCGTTTTTTGTTAATTGGAGGTCGCCAAGTGAGCTAAGGTGACCGAATTCTGTCGGTATGTGACCTGAAAGTTGATTTTCCGTCAGGTCCATGCGAATCAGGTACTGTAACCAAGAAAGTTCCACTGGTAATGTTCCTGATAAAGAATTTTTGCGCAGATCCAATTCACGAACAAGCCCCTGATCATCGCACAGAGGGCTATTGCTAAACCAATTGCATTCATGAGCATCGCTAAGCCAGCCGTCGGAAATCTTCCAATTCGGTCCATTTGTACTGTAGTACAATGTAGCAAAGACAAATCGTTGCACTTTTTGAAGATTCGTATAGCTGCCTATGGCTGAGTCTTTGGTCAACCATGTTAGGGCCATGAATTGCGGCGTATTCGTGGAACGCAGAGCCTTTCCCTGATCGTGATTTGACATTATCGTCAGTAGATTCAAAATATCTTGGTTTGGCTCTATTTCTGAAATAGCTTGAAGGGATGGCACTTCCGTCAAACTTTGTATTGGAGCCTGGGATGAATATCTTGTTGGTAAACCGGTGATTGTGTTTAAAGCAGGAGCTGGAAATGTTGTTGACGGAGTCTCTGATTTTCTTGTGGAAGGCATACGGGTCGGTGATAGAGTTTTTATTCTTTCACTCGGTGATGGAGTTCCAACTGATGGAACGTTGGGTGCCATGGAATTTATTTTTTCAGATGGCGATGCTGTGAGTGGTTGAGTGGTAATCTCCATGCTAGGATATTCAGTACCACCTGAAGGAGTCTCAAATATCATACCAACCATCACGATAGATGGTGATATAGTGGGTAACTGAAGTGCCATACTTTGACTTGGGAAGCCAATTACATCTGACTGGCTTTCTCTATCAGATGGTGACGTTGTAGATGATTGAATAATTCTCTCTTGACTCGGAGATTGAGAATTATCCGACGGAACCTCTGATATCCCAGAAGGTATCGTGTCAAATGGGGATATGGCTGGTGTTGGAAGTGTTCTATACTGGCTTGGAAATTCAGTTTTAGATGATGGGTTATCTGTGGACAAAAAAGGCCCTTTGTCAGACAATACTGGCGATGCTGATGGAGTATTGGTTACTGGACTTCGAGGGGAAAATCTCTTTGACGGAATGACTGAAATAGGTGGCATGGTCTTTTCTCGAGAAGTGCTGGTGGGAGACCTGCTACGATTGGAATTAATTCCACTTTCAATCGGAGAGATGGATCTATCGAGCACCGAGATCTCTATGGTTGGCTCACCTGTTAGAATCAGGAATCCAAAGGCTGGGCTCTGATTGTCATATGTTAGAGGACTTGGTTTAGTAGTTGATGGGCTAAAAGATTTTGATTTAGTCGGCGCGAGCGAATTTGGCGATCTGCTCGAAGGTGTCGCCGTTCGATTTTTTGAGGTTTCGGTTCCGTCTAAAGGATCTATGGATTGCTGTCTTGCAGCTATCTTTGATCGCTTCTCCGAAAGGAGCATGTTCGCTCCTACAATCACCCCCCCAATGCAGCATAGCAATGCTAATGCAACAAAAATCTTGAGCCAATTCCAATTTCCCCTTCTTGATTTTTCGAGCTCTTCTTCATTCCTGGAAACAAAATTATCGATTGGATAGCCCTTGCTTTCTTCTGTAGCGAGCTTTTCTCGATGATCATCAGAAGAAGTTCTAGTGCTTTTGGATTTATCATTTGAAGTGATATACATCGTCTTACGCGATCCATCTATGCTAGAAAAATCATTGCTCTGATCATGGACTCCTGGCCCGAACTCATTATCATTGGAAAATATCCTTTGTGACTCGCTAAGAAAGGTTGAGGCGAGAGAGCTATGACCCTGAGAAAAACCAGGTGAGTCTAAACTGTTACATTTTTGTTTGTGCCTTGTCATCTCTGACACAACTTGATCCATATATGATTCTCGGTCAGTAAATGTTGTGAGTACATCACCATTAACTTTACTTGAATTCTGAGAGCTTTCACAGTCTTGCAGGTCATCTTTGTCTAATTTGCGCTTAGATTTCATAAAATACCGAAAGTAGTGCTTGTTGGGATCATCCCCCCAAAGCAGTTCATCTTCGTATTGACCTTGATCAGTGAAAACACTCCTATCAGTTTCAGGGTCGACAGTCATGCTTGATTATTAAAACGAGAATTTTTTGTGAACAAAGATGCAGGCAATCTTTTTTTCTCTAAGAGGGCATGAAAGTGAGCCAAATTGTGGAAGCCATTTTAGCACATGATGTTTGAACTCAAGAAACCATCCATTGATACTGGATTCACTTCGATCATCAAAAAAATTCAAACAAATCCGTTAAGGCTGTTTAGTGTTAACTAAGGAAAACAGGATTGAATCTCTACCGTTAATCGTAAGCTAAGAATAAAGTGCCAGATTTTGCTGATTCACAAGTATTTATTTCACTATTGTGCTAAAGCATAGAGTCCACGAAATGAGAGTTTAGCCATGAAACCAATTTCATTAAGAACAGTGTAACGCTCATAAGCTAGGCATTTGGGATTTTCTTAGCCGAAGTGATGAGCTTTCAGATGTCTCACCAAAGGTAGGAAGATCGGGTATTGAATCATATGGATATAAAGGAGTTGGTCCAGTAAGCAACGTATCCTCATATCCTGGGGCTGCAGACGGAGTAAATTGATCCCTTTCATAGTTATTCCCCGACCCGATCTTCTGGTGTGATATAAATGCTTGATTATTTGGTTGACTTCTTGTAAGAGTGATCACTAACGCAGCAGCCAAAGCCGCAACACAAATTAGCAAAGCGATGATGAAACAAACAATTAAGGTTTGACCGAGATTTTTCGAATTCAGACATGTTAATTTTCCAGTCGCTTCAATCGATTGAACGTTGGCATGACACTCAGGAGATTCTATATCATTACCAGCAGGTGAAATTCTAGTTTGCCCATGTTCTTTGGATGTTTCTTCTGCAGGTAGTATCGAAGCATGTCCTGTTTCTTTTTTCAAAGATGAATTCCATTTATCATCAGGCTTCATAGATCTAAATGAAGGCCAGGTTAAAGTAGAGATTGCGCCTGATTGATCGTCTGCTACAGAATTAAGTCCGGATGGAACCTTAACAGTTTGCAGTCTAGAGCAATAAAAACTAGACCATAAGGTGACCGCGGATACTGAATATGGATCAGAAACAGAAATCGAGGAAGGAAAAATATGATCGGTATCGTCAGTAGCTTCGGATAACAATATGACAGCATTTGCCTCAGGGGTCTGACAGGAGCTGTTGACAACGGTTGGAGAAGCCGCAGTACTGTTTCCAGTTTTTACATCTTGATCAAGATGATTTTCCATGAAGTATTCGAAGTACTGTTGATTTGGATCATCACCCCACAGAATCTCTTCCTCCACCTTTGACTTAGACGTTGTATCATGATGAAGTTGCTCTTCTGTAGTCTGCACTGCGTCATGCATGGTTTTTCTCTGAGTTTTGAAACATTCGTCTGGTGAATATGTAATCACATTCAAATCCAACAGGGAACTTTCTTTTTTTGTTTGAAATGCTCGGAATGGATTTTTTCTCAGTCACGTTGAAAACACGAATCGATTCGGATAGTGGGAGCAATTCCACATGGTGTGTTAAAATTACTTTAAATTCAGTAATTCGACCAAAACGAGATTCAAATTGTTTCCACGGAATTCTTACATGGAATAAAATGAATATGTCTGACAACTCTCACTACAGCCCTGGAAAGGAAACGAGAGATGTCAAGTTATGTACCACGAAAAGGTCTGTAATGCATCAAGTGAAATGGGCGCAACAAACCACTAATTTGTCCTTAACATGCATCAATGTAGAATGCGGCTGCTTCAAAACAAAAGATTTAGCTTTGTTGGTGAATTGTCAGCAGTTGGATGCAGTAAGGTATAGTCTAGATGTCTTGAGTTGAACGAATCATCGCATGAGATAAAGGTCTCCCGCAAGGGAGTAAAATCTTATAGCCATTTAAACTGATATTTACTAATCATTGGTCACACATTTACAATTCGATTCTCGATCAAATTGTATCGTTCAATCTATAGGCTTGGTGATGTCAACGCTAAGGAATTCTAAATAATTAATTTTCATTGTCTTGATAAGCTAATTTTGTTTTTCCGTGATCACATACAATTTTTCTAATTCGCGACACGGCTGTGTCAAGCAATTTCTCGTGTAACGAGTATTATCTACTTATACTTGCTTAAAACTGCTTTGAATGAAAAGCATGAGCCTATTTTTATTTTTTTATCTCATTGGTTAAATTATTAATTACTTTCTCAAAATAAAATTTCCATGTTTCCGCAGGAAATAGAATAATGGTGTTCCTGAATAATTCCAGGCCTTCTAGACTCTAGCTGCTATGAGTACCTCACAACCAACTGAATACTTGACCAAGACTCATCAACTTTCCCGTACAACATTCTTTGAGCTTTTTTCATGGGCATTGAGCAAAACCGGTAAATTCAAAAATGCATTCAACATTCTGCTGAAAGGTTGCTTCACCACCATAATCTTAATAACCTACTTGGTTCTTTAGTTTTACTCATGCTTTTGCCAATAAGCTTGACTGATTTCTGAAAGCTCGAAGTTTAAGGATTTTTGAACGGCTTCCTAAACTTGTGAATGGCTTATAGATTTGTTGTTTGCTTAAACAGATCATAGATGGCTTTTTCTAACTAAGTCTTTTGTCCCTTAGTGTTATGATTTTTTTCAATGTCTCTCTTATCAAAAACTCGCCATCATTCTCAAGCCGTTTCCCTAGCATACAAATATATGAATTACATACTTGTTAAAATCCATTAAAAGTGTAGGTGATTAACGATTCTTTGATATTGCCTCTCCTTTTATATCTTAGCTGAGAAGTATTGAAGGGGAATCTGGAGATTGATTGCTGATTTCAAAAGTAATTCGATCTTTTACATATACCCCGAGCTGCTAAATAGCTGCCTTTTGGATAATTCATATGACTTGAGCAAACTTTCTGAGGCATTCATATTATGATTTAATTCATTGCTCAAACAACTTTTCCACACATTTTTCTTGTTTCACATACAGGAAGTTCGAGAATACTCTATTTTACGGGGCTGACATTTTATGCCTTTGTTCAATTCAAAAACTATTTTAGGATAGTTTGAAACAGGCAAATATGTAACTTTTTGAGACTTTCATACTTTGATTCCATTCATAGCTCAAACCACATTTCCACAACGTTTCTAATGTTTCACTTGCAGGAAATTTGGAAACAACTATTTAAATTACGGAACTTACTTGTAACGCTTTTTCAACATCATTTATTTTAGAATTATTTTTCCTTTTGTGAAGTCAATCAAAATGCTTGCACAATTAATGCTACTTCTAACTCTGACACACAAAGACAATCGCCATTCTGTTTATCAAAGCAAGCGCAAACCGCTTATACTTCTTCACTAGATAAAAAAAGTCCATGTATATTTTCTGGCTCAAAAGAAAATAAGAAATGACACAAATGATAAGCGATTATTTGGTTGTAGCGAATGCGACATATGATTCAAACGTTGTGGTGCATCTTTCATAATGTGCCCAATTGTGAACCCCTCAAGTCAATATCAGCATGACCCCATGTTTCCAGTCTGGATTTTACTTGGAAACTTGAGTAACAAGGCCTATAATGGATCAAATTGCATTCATTTGCTCTATAAGCGTAGAGGGCTGTAAGATTAATACTATTTAAGAACTTTAGTGTGTGCTTTCATATTCAATTTCGCTCACTCTCTCTCGAGAAAAACAAACAACAAGGCTGCAATTGAAATCCATTAATAACGATTCCATTTGATTGCATTTAAAGGGGAAGAAATCATTGTCAATTTGGTCTCGAAGCTCTTTTAGCCACTGTGTTTTCCTGTGAATTGACGACTGAAGAACGACCCAATTATGGAGTGAAAGTTAAACCTCAAAATTAATTGATATAGAATTAACATTAATCTTTCGTCTCAAGTTGATTTGAGTATCAGTAACAGGTGAAAGTGACTGTAAGACTAACTTTGGCAAAAAGAGGAATCAATTACATGCTCTAAAGATAATCAGAATTGAAATTGATAGAAGAGTTAATTTCCAAATGACTCATTATCACCGCTCCATTCAATTAATATAATAGGGAATGAATGTCTACCCAAAAAACTTCGCGGTGCGCTATCTGATAACAGTTAGTACAAACGTCAATCTCAACATTCATCACAACATGAACATTGTATCTCTTCACAATCTAGGATGATATAAGGGGAGGCGCCCATATTGCATATTTCACTTGGAATGGTACCAGTCAAGTTATTTTCACTTAAAGAAAGGCTGATCAACGAAGCAATATTTGCCAAATCTGTTGGTATAGTGCTCGAAAGTTGATTGTTGTCCAAGTTCAACAGCTCCAGGCTAGTTAAGTAACCTAGTTTGGAAGGTATAATTCCAGATATAGCATTGCTCTTTAAATTCAGAGAACTCAATAGTGTTAATCTTCCCATCTCAGCAGGTATGGTACCACTCAATGAATTGTTCTCCAATCCAATAAGCACTGAAATAGGCAAACATTAAATTCAAGGATAAGACTAAATGAAGTATCAATATCATTCGAAACGAAGTACTTACCGAGGCTGCTCATTGTCTCAACTTCCCATGGTACCGTTCCGCTAAGGGCATTGTCAGAAAGCTGCAGGAACTGCAAATTGGTGAGGTGACCAACCTCCGATGGTAGACTTCCAGAGATTTGATTGCTTTGCAAATCTATTCGAGTCAACGTGGTCAACCAGGACAACTCAATTGGAAGAGTGCCATACATGGCGTTACCTTGTATATCTAGGTCACGAAGTATACCTCCATTGTCACAAGGGGACGTACTTGTGGAGAACCACGCGCATTCAGATGTTTCACTGAGCCAGCCATAAGATTCTTCCCATGTTTCCCCTGAGGTAGAGTAAAATAATGTAGCCATAGCGAATCGTTGTATCGCTTGCTGTTCAGAAAATTGATCTAGGAAAATATTTTGGGATAGCCAGTCCAACGCCTTGTATTGAGGGCTGCTTTTATCCCTGAGAGACTCTCCTTGATCGTGAGTCGAAAGTTGTGCCACAAAGGCAAATACTTTATCAAAGGAGCTTAGGCCTTCAGTTGGAGGTATAAAAGGCATTTCAGTAGGCAACCATGTATGCGGATCTGTTGTTGCAGCAATAGAAAGCGATGGAGTTATCGAAAGCGATGCCGTAGGAAGTTCAGTTTGCTTTGATGGGGCCTCTGTATTCGCCGTTACGAGCGAAGGAGATGGCGAAGGAAAATCAGATCTAACTCTCGAAGGCTGTAACGAGGGTGATTTAATGAGAGCGTATGTCGGAACGGAAGTTGGTGGTTTCGTTTTTGCCGTAGGGTTATACGTGGGAAGAAAAGTCGGTGATTTCGTTTCTGTTGTAGGTGCGTACGTTGGAATTAACGTTGGTGGCTCAGTTTTTTCTGTGGGGATGAAAGTTGGGATATCAGTTGGTGGTTTCGTTTCTTGAATGGAAGTATGCGTTGGAATCAACGTTGTGGTTTTCTCCGATGGAGTATTGGTCCGAAATGCATTACTAGGTTGTTTTGTTGAGGGAGTGAATGTAGGATAAATGGAAGCTACTAAGGAAGGAGAATAAGATGGGAATTGAACTGTAGATGTAGGCTTCATTGAAGGCTTTGCTGATGTGTAGTGACTTGTTTCTTCCATCTCTGTTGGCGACGATGTGACTAGCTGTATGGAGCTTATTGGTGATGATGATGGATCCCAAGTATTAGAATTGTATCCTCCGTCTTGAATGCTTTGTTCTCCCTGTTCTGCAGTTAACTTGGAGCTTCCATTGGAATTTCTCTTCATTAAAATTATTATCAAAGACGTGACAGCACCGATAACAAACAGTACCAAAAAACAAACATAGATAGTGACTGCTTTCCGCCTTCGATTTTCTTTTGGTCTACCTCCAAGAAGCTCGATTTGACAGCCCTGATCCAGTCTACTTAACGTCGGAGTCGCATCTCCCAAGAAAATAATGTCAGGCACACATACTTCCTGAACCTCTGTGGAATGACTTTTTTTAACATTGTTGTCACTCGTTTGGGTCATCATTAGATTATCTTTCTTCTTTGAATTC